>QOCX01000284.1:7673-40257 GCA_005959815.1 Sarcophaga bullata | reverse complement strand
ACTGACTTGACGGTATGAAATTTTATAATGTCTGCAGTACAAAGTAGGGCTCCACCTAGCCGTTCTGGCCTTACAATTTCTTTCTTTCTTATTTTGTAAAATACAAGAAATTAAAAACACAATATTGCATGCCTTCTGTATTGCACCCTCTCCCCTTAAACCACAAACACTTGCTTTACATGATTCATCGGCAATTTTCTATGAATATCCTAGAATAAAAAGAAAATTAAATATTTAATATGTGTGTGCGTTTGTGTTTGAAATGTTTATTAATAAAAAAATAAAATAAAAATAAAATGATTACAACAATAACTAAAAAAAAAAAAAATAATAAAATTCTAGTGACCCAAACGTAACACGATTTATTACATACTTAATGTCATAAAAATTCCTTAAGACTCCACTTCCCAGAGTCCTACGTATATTAACGATTCAATTATAATTAAAATTCATGAATTTAATGAATTTAATGAATCATTAACAGTCATAAAATTAATTTAGAAAACATTACTCATTTTTTCTTTCTTTTTTCTTTCGCCTTTTTTTCTCCTCATTTTAGCAACATATTTCGTTTACAAATCAACAGACCGCAATAGCAACAACAGCAACATTTAATAGTAACAATAAACAACAGCAACAACAACAAACATCATCAACATCAACATTATTACAGAATCAACAGAATTTCCATAGTCCATCGTCATCATCAACATTTACGCATACGACAACCAATAGTCACCCCCAAGTGGGAACAGCGGCTGCAACAACTAGTCTTGGTCCGAATTATATTAATTGCAAATCGATTGCAGCAGCGTTACATCAACGACATCAACAACAACAGCAGCAGCAACAACAGCAGCAACAGCAACAGCAACAACAACACATTACAATGGGTCCGACAAATATGAATGGCACACAACAACCAGCTCAATTGCAGCAATTGCAACAAATGCAACATCAGCCACAACAGCCGCAACAGCAACATTTACAGCAACAACAACAGCAACAACAACAATTGACAACCGATAATCAACATCATCACATACAACAGCAACAACAACAGCTGCAACATCAACAGACCGGTTCGGATCAATTGTCAAAAACGAACGTCTATATACGAGGACTACCCGAGGGTACAACCGATAAGGACTTAGTTATATTATGCTCAGAGTAAGTAAACCTAATGCATAGGGTTACCAAATACCTTTAAGTACTGATTGTACAATTAAAACCAACAAAATTATAAAAAAAGTACTTTTAAGAGAGTACTTTAAAAGAGTTTCGTTTCTCACGAGTAACGGTTATTATTCTAGTGGGAAAGTTCGGTTCACATATGCCCTAGTTTTGTTTTACACATCGATTTTTAAGGGTTTTACGTGGAAATGGGTATTTAATCGCCAACCCAATTATTGCCATTCGTTGATGGCACGTAGCCTTTGTCTAATAAACCCCGTTAGAAACAATAAAAGAAACAGAAAATATTTCCTGGGAAATGTCTGGAAAAGAGCCTGAGTACGACAAAAATTATTTGTAAACAAAAAACTACAAAAAAGGACCTTTTTAGTACTAAATTTAGTATCTTTTTAGTACTGAATTTAGAAAAATACTTTAATAAAAAACAATTTTTAAGTATGAATGATAAAATTAAAGTATCTGTCACTGACAGGAACGTGTGTCACATTATAATATCACAGTTTTTCAATTCTCCTAATACTGGAACCATTCACAGCTTCAATGAAGCCATTAGGTTCCCTTCCAATGTCCATTCATGTCACACCATTGAGATTATTTGCAGTTACCCAAGTATTGTCTTCTTCTGCGACATAACGCTTAGCATGTAAACAAGAGAGAAAGGAAGGTTTCCTTCTTTCTTTTTGTTTTGCAGCTCTGGTACAAGTTATTGGTCGCAGGAACAAATCCAATCCGACTCCCTTAAATACTTAGAATGCGATTTCCTTTAATGGCAAATACGTTAAACGTGCTCCTTTAGGATTTGGGCAGTCTCTCTGTGAGTTGTCCTTTAAAGTTCGATGGTTATACCATTTCCAAGTAGTTTATCGGCATGTTTCGGTACCCAAGTGATATAATCAGTGTAACGTAAGACAATCAGCAACACATAGAGCCACTGGTGGGAATCGAACCCGCAACTTTAATATTTGTAGCTTAACACACTACCAAATCGTTGAATCTAAAGGTTTTCACGCATAACGCAGTGGCCTGATACTGTTGTCCTTAGTAAACATTAGCGTAACCTATAGACAAATGCTGCAAGGATCCAGTGGCCCAGTAGTCCCAATTACATACATACACAATTTACATACAATCCTTCATTCAGGATTACGATGTTTTTTTTATTCACGAGTGCCGGGATCTACAGTTTGTATTCGACTCCGAACAATAGATTTTTTTGCGAGAAACTTTTCTTGGCAATTTTCTTTACTCTCATAGATTTTGCCTGAAAGTGATCCTGTACGAATCAATACTTCTTCGGTTGTTAAAAGACGCCAACAGAAGTAGTCGCAGCCTAATAGGTAGAATGTTGAGTTATTGAGCGAGAGCCAGTAATTCAATCCCAGACTCAGGCATTTCGAATAAAACGCAGTGCTTTGGTGAAAACTCTGTGAGTAAAATTAAAATCGCCATGAGAAGTTTCTCAAAAATTTGTTGTTAGGTGTTGATGTTAAACACTCATGGATAAAATTATCACTCACAACATGTGTGGTGTGAATAGCAAAGTTTTAATCCTGTACAAAGAGTTGTAATAAGTTAAGTAAGGGGAATAGTCGTAGTTCGCAAAGCCTTTATGCGGAATATATTTAACAAACGTTAGCCATGCTAGACCATTGCTATTGCAACCACTTAAATCGTTAATGGTATGCGGCCAGTAGTCACTGTAGTCTATTAGATAGTGTGCTGACTAATTAAACGTTAGGCCATGGTTCAAACGCTAGGGCAGACATTTACAACAAAACGGAACATGAAAAAATATTTCTTCGACGACTTCCTCTCTCAGCATATTTCTGGCAAAAACTCTGAAAGTAAATAAAATTGCCAAGAAAAGTTTCTCGAAATAATCTGTTGTTCGAAATAGACTTTAAACTGCAGACCTTGCCACTCTTGTTTGAAATTATCACACAACAGACAACATAGTGGTTCTCAGACCAGCTATGTCGTAATCCTGACTAAAGGGTTATATTGATCAATTATGTATGTATGTTTGGGGCCAGAAGCAACGGATTATACGTTTCCAAAAATTTTTAGGTGCCATTAAAAGTAGGTAGGAGACCATTATCCAAAGTAAATTTCCAATGCCTTATGGGCACATAGTTAAGTCGTCACAGTGGCTTGTTGTGTGCTCATCAATGGGAAGTATTAATCGTGGGAAATGCGCAATACAATGACATAGAAAGTGTAACATCGTTTCGAACTAAAGTCATACAGCATTTGCTGCAAATTGCAATTAAAAACTCGAATTTTTTTCTTTAACATTTTCTCCAATAAATTTATTTACCCCAAGGTGCAGGGGCTAGGTGGTAGCTTTATTCATTTTATTTTAATTTTATTTTCCTTTTCAATTTATTTCAATTGTTTTTGTATCTTTTGGATCTCTTGCCTTTTGCAGATATGGAACGATTGTATCAGCCAAAGCTATTTTCGATAAAACAACAAAAAAATGTAAAGGTAAGTCCAACAAATTCCCATGTTTCTTATCTTTTGTAAACTTTTCTGAAGTTTTTTTTTTTGTTTTGCCAATTTCTATGAGAGCAAGAATCGTTTTCATTCTTCATTCGGTTGGTGGTTGGTGATATCCAAACCACTACTACATAATGATAACGATTCTTGGTCCCTATTTTTATTTTTTTTTTTTTTTTTTTTTTTTTTTCTTTTTTTTTTTTTTTTTTTTTTTTTTTTTTTTTTTTTTTTTTTTTTCTTTTTTTTTTTTTTTTTTTTTTTTTTTTTTTTTTTTTCCATAATTTAAAATGATTTTTTTTTCTTTTCTTTTCTTTTTTTTTTTTTTGATCGTGAAATATTTTTCAATTTTTTTTTTTTTTTTCTCACAAAAACTAATTTTTTTTTCATTCGTTTTTTCTTACGTTTTCATTATTTTCTTTTATTTTTTTTTTCTAACTTTTTTTTTCTTTATTTTTATATTCTTTCTTTCTCTTTCTCTCTCTCTCTTTTTTGTATTTTCTTTTTAGGTTATGGTTTTGTAGATTTTGAATCACCAGCCTATGCTGATAATGCCGTCAAATCGTTGCAGGCAAAAGGCATTAAAGCACAAATGGCAAAAGTGGGTGTCTGGGTGCTCCTTAGGCCGGCCATTGTACGTTTTTTCTTTTTTCCTTTTCTTTTCAAATTCGTTTTTATTTTTTTTTTTCGTATTTTTTTTTCGTATTTTTTTTTTCGTATTTTTTTTTTATAAGTTTAAGGAGAAAAAAAAGACGAAAAAAAAAAACGATTTTTTTTTGTTTGGTTGCATGCAAGTTTAATTAGTATAAGAAAAACAACAACAACAACAACAAAAACAAAAAAAACATATTTTGAAGGAGAACTCAACAACAGCGACAAGAACAAACAAACGAAAACAAAATTATTTTTATTTGCGTCGTTAAAACGCAACAAAACTTTATCATTTTAACTGGAAAGAGTTGCTTAGATTTCGACCTTTCGCGACTACCACCCTACACAATCATCACTTTGCGTTTTGGTAGCGTTTTGATAACATCCGTTATTTACAACCTAAGCAGTAACGAATGCTCTTGCTCGCTCTCTCTCTCTCTCTGTCTCCATCCAACGCTATGGTTTCTTTTATAGCCTCCTTTTCGTCATTGTCCTTATGGGTTTCAGTCTAACAATGCCTAATGATAATACCACTGTGTATCCGGCATACTTTGTGGCCTTATCCGAGCTATTTCCATTCGTTTGGAATTTCGTATTTCCATTTCAAGTCCCTATTCGAAATGCTGTCTGCTTATCAGTCCGATAATAAAACAGATTGGAACCTGAGATCGTGAGGTTTGTAGCGTTAAACTTTTTCTTGTTTGGATTTCTTAAGTCCTGGGTGCATGGCCAATATAACCCATGACATCAGTCTACTCATTTATAAGCCAGAGTCACGGAAAATTCGATATTTCGAATCCAGAGAAGATTTGGCAAACATTTTTATGCCACACTTAATGGTAGCAGTAGAACTAGCCAACGAATAAACAAATTTAATAAATGAAAACGCTAGAAAGAAGACCCTTTAAGTATTTTTATAACCACATTAGCAGCATTTTCAGATAGAACTTTAAATTTGGCTGTTATGTGCCCAAAAAGAAAGATTTAATCTCAGCGAAATCAAATATTTCCAAGTAAGGCATTGATAACTAAGCGAACAGCCATATGGTGCCAGACTGTTTATCGTTTCTAAAACATTATCCATAAAGATCAAGCATCCATGTGTTACCAGTTACCGTCTGTTATTTCAGCATTCCTTTGCCGTTAATTACTTAAGAACTTTTGTAAGAAACAGCAATGTAAGAGCTTACTCCGTCCAGGAATAGTTATTGAATAGTTCGATGAACTTAATACGCTCCTCTAACCTCCTTTCATTGACGTTGATACTTATTGAGCCAAGACCAAATGCTGTTGAGCTTAGCGTTAAGTCCAAGCCTATTAGCAGTCCGCTTTAATAGCAGCTCTTAAAACAAATTTGTCGGCATTGAAACCTTTCCTGAAACGTGTCATATCTGTCTTAGTTTGAGACTAGATTTCATTGTAATTTTTCTCTTCCTAATAGTTGCCGCATTCTGGTAGCTGGTGTATTGGCTTGCTCGATGTGAGGCCATGGTTCAAGCCCCATCACTGCCTTCCTCTCAGCAGCAGATTTCAGGCAAAGTCTTGGAGAATAAATGAAATTTTCAAGAAAAAATTTCTCCAAAAAAAATTTGACGTTGGGTGCCGACCTTAAACAGTAGGACTCGCCACTCATAAGCGGTGGTTCAAGCCCTATCACTGCCTTCCTCGCAGCAGCAGGCTTCAGGCAAAGTCTTGGAGAATAAATGAAATTCTCATGAAAAAGTTTCTCCAAAAAAATCTGTCTTTGGGTGCCGACCTTAACAGTAGGACTCGCCACTCATAAGTGGTGTGATAAGTTAGATCGTAACTCTAACTGAAGCATTGTAATGATCAATTATGTACGTATGTTATGTAGAGATCGAACGAGATCGCAAGTTTTTGTGTTGACAGTTACAATAACCCCGTTTATTCACCACTGTAAACATGGCATTACTTGAAGAACTTGGGCGAATTCTATTGAGAATTTCATTCAAAAATAGATTTCTTGAATAGCTGCCTTAATGGTCTTTGAAAAAATGTTGAGAAAAATATCTCAAAACTTGGCTCAATGTATGCAAGCCCACGTTTAGCTTGAATCGATTAGATTACTGGATTCAAATTGGAAAAACAAAAAAACTTTAATTTCAAAACATAACTAGTCCAGTGGCCATTTTGAAATATATGACCTGACTATACACCAATGGTAGTTCAGGGTCCTCTTTCAAACCGTGGTAGAGGGATAGCTAGAATAATTGTGGTATTAAAGAAAATTCATAACGGACTTTAGAGAAAAATCCTGTTATAACGTCTAGTCAAGTTATCTGCAATCCTCAAAGCAAAGCCTTTGCATTGAATCGGCCTAAAAATTTTTCTTTAAAAGATTACTAAAACCCAGTAAAAGAAAGCAAAAAAAATCAAGCCAAAAATACCCTTAAGTCCTAAGCAAATGGTGGGTAACTGTACCTGAATGTATCACACACAGAAATTGATACGAATTTATCTGCTGCATATAAAAACGAGGATTGTGTTGTCTGGCTATCGTATAGTCGGTGTCAACCACCTAACTGTTGTAATTTCTTTTAACATGTTTTCTGTTGTTGTATTTCGTTTTTTATATTTTTGTTGTTTTCATTATTTTTTTTCTTAATTAACAAAAAAGTGACAAATTTCAAGCTTTCTACACACACACTTACCATACAAATACGAACAGAACAGAACAGAACCGTTTTAACTGTAATAAAATCATGAACAAAAAATGAAGAGAGAAAAAAATAATTTTTTTTTTAAGAAAATTTTAAGAAGATGAAGAATATGACAAGGACCCAGAGGTATCGTTTATTTTTTTTTTTTTGCTTTAGTTTTACTTTACGTTTCTTGAAATCTGTTTACGACGGCATTTGTAAATTTCTTTTATATTTTCAAAAGCGTTTTCCTTTCTTTTTTTTAATTGTTTTTTGTTGTCATTTTTGTTTTTAGAATTTAGAAAGAAAAAAAAAAGGACACACATTTTTTAGCAGTGTTTTTGAAAGTACTTTTGTTATCCTTAAAAATTTTATTTTTTTTTTAAAGATTTTATTATAATTCTAGATTTCATTTCTGTTTTTTTCTTTTTTTTTTTAATTTTTTTTTATAGTTTCCTTTGGTAGTGTAGCTTTTATGGAAACAAAAAAAATTTTTTTTTTAAATTTAGTTTTACTAGGTAGAAGAAAAAGTTCAGTTGTGTCACAGATAACAACGGCGACTAGGATTTTCTAAAGCAATTTTCATTTCGCTTCCGCGTATGTTGATTGCCCACTACCAGCCTTGTATCTCTACCCTAGAATCCAATTGTAAAGCTTTGCAAAGATCTTATTTGTACTCAAAGCTGTAATGCATCAAAGGAGAAATTTTTTTCGACTATTAGTGTCCTGGGAATAAACTTTACAAAGATCCAACCTATGCTCTAAAGTAACGAAAATCCCAGTAGCGCATCAAAGGAGAACATTTTTTTTCCGACTATTCGTGTCTTGATATCCGGAATTTTGAAGAGGGTTGTTGGCTAAGCTACTAAGTTTATGGAATTAACTTTACAAAGATCCAACCTATGCTCTAAGGTAACGAAAATCCCGGTAGCGCATCAAAGGAGAAATTTTTTTCGACTATTCGTGTCTTGATATCGGGAATTTTGAAGAGGGTTGTTGGCCAAGCTACGAAGTTTATGGAATAAACTTTACAAAGATCCAACCTATACTCTAAAGTAACGAATTTCGCGATAGCGCATCAAAGGAGAATTTTTTTTCGACTATTAGTGTCTTGAGGTCGTGATTTTTGAAGAGGATTGTTGGCTAAGCTATGAAGTTTTGGGCATAAACTTTACAAAGATCCAGTCTATGCTGTTGCTTAATGTAATGAAAATAAAATTTCTTATTCGACCCAAGCTTAATAGGTAAAATGCTCTTCAAGTTACGTGCAATGTCATGTATTTCGTTGTGAATTGATGACAAATTGTCTAGAATCGTACAAACCATAACAGTATGTCTGTCATATATTTATCAATTTATTGGGCTTAAAATCAGCCCACTTCTTTTAGGGAGGAGCATACACTGTCATGGCAAATCCCAGTTTAATATACGTAGCATATGCGGTTTAATAGTTTATATTAGTCTAGTAGTAGTGTGTTCGCTTATTAGACGTGAGGCCTTAATGATTTAGTTCAGTAATAAGCCTCTTTGGGCTAATCGATGCCACAAAAAAAGGTCGTTTAGATTACGTTTACGCTTTAATCAACCCTGACTATTTCTAAATATTGAGTTGATTTAATTACTTGAAAAAAAATCGCATTTGGACAATGCAATTCAGAATCAATTTGCTGTTATCGTCAAGGCAAAATGTCAAGAACTTCTACTCATCAGCACAGCAGCATGGGCACTTTTAGACAATTGCCTATTTTCATTTCCTGTTTTTAAAATTGAAATAAAAAAGGAAAATGCAAACAATTTCCAAAATATTGTCAAATTTGTTCGGGTACTCTCCTTAAGTGGTAAAAGTTAAGTTTGGTGATTGTTAAAATTGTATCCTTAGTGGACAGTTTGTTTTGATACTCACTGTACCTACCCAATTGGTTATTACTACCCTTCAGTTAGGGTTACGACCTAGTTTCTCATACCACTTATGTAGCGTGTGTAAATTTTATACATTAGTGCTGCCAGGACCTACAGTTTAAATTCGATTTTTCTTTGAGAAACTTTTCCAAGACAATATCATTTATTCTTGGAGTTTTTGTTCTTCTTCTTGATGCAATATAGGAGAACCTAGATAGATGTTTTCAAAATTATCAATATTTTCAAAAAAAAAAAAAAAAAAAAAAAAAAAAAAAAAAAAAAAAAAAAAAATATAATTTCAGCCGATTTCTTTTATTTTTTCTTTTTTAGAAATTAATTTTGATTTTAGTAGAGGTTATAGTAATAAAGTTAGAAAAAATATTTTTAAATAGAAACTATATACCATACACACATACATTCAAGCAAAACTTTTGCAAATTCTGTAAATTTTACAAAATTTTGTAAATAAAAAAAAAATTTTAAAATTCAATATTTTTATCAGTAGTTAACAGAGACCCCCAATTTACAATTAAACTTTTTACTCTCCCTGTTAAATAATTAAAAAAAATTTAAATTTTTTTAAGTGTAAACAGTTAAAAATAATTTCAACTTTTTACACGTTCGTTACATAATATTTTTAATAATTTTTTTTTATTTTTTTTTTATTTTATAATTTAGGCAGTTAAGTTAGTACATCCAAGTATTTTAGTAAAGTTTTCTTTAGAACTAGAACAAGAAAATTTTTTACTTTTTTTTTTACCAAAAAAAATCTACTCTTAGTTGCAAACATTTCGTTGAAACATTTGTTAGCCGTTTTTTTTTGGGTTTTAATTATTGTTTATATATCGTATAACTAGACTAGACTAGACCCAGTTATTGAATAGTATTTATGAGTAGACATGGACCGGCCTTAGTGAAACAATTTAATTTAAAAAAAAAAAAAAAAATTAATTTTTTTTTTTTTCGTTTTAAACGTAGTTTACTTAGTTACGGTATTAATTAAAAACGTAGTTAATTATTTTAATTAATTTATTAACTTTTTTAAAAAACATAAATAATAACGTATTATTTTGTTTTAATATTTAAACAACAAAAAAAAAATTATAAAAAATTTAATTTAAAAAAAAAATAAAAACAAAAAAACAAAACCTAAAGCAACAAGAACAGGATCCAACAAATTTGTACATCACAAATTTGCCACCATATTTCAAAGAGACTGATTTAGAGAAAATGCTTTCCAAATATGGCCATGTGGTATCGACAAAGATCTTATGTGATGCACAAATGAATTCAAGAGGTGAGTACAGAAATAAAAACAAAAAAAAAAAAATTTTTTTTTTTTTTATAAAAACTTGTAAGCTTTCGATATTGTTTAGAGCTTAAAGCTTTATTTTTTATATTTAAAGCTTTGGAAGTTTTAAGGTTCTTTTATAGTTTTCCTATTAAACGTCGGAAGTTTCTGATTTATTAGCTTCAGTTCAACTTAAATTCTAAACTTTTTGAAGGCATAGCAAGTTTTGAATTGTAAAGGGTGGGTCATTTAAAAGTTTAAATTTAAAAATTTGATAAAACAAAAATGGTTTGATATTTTCCAAGATTTTTTTTGTTTGTTTTGAACTATAAGCTGAATTTCCATCAAAAATTTTATGCAAATTATGAGAGAACGTTTGATGTAATCCAGTGTACAGAGTCGACTTCCTATAGATTCAGAGCTTTTTAGCATGTTTTTTTCAACCCCGTAATTATTTTTAAGAATTTGAGAATACAAAACCCATAAGCTGGATGGTACACGCTAAGCTGTTCCAAAATTTTAATTTTTTGTGTTCGAAGGCCATAGAATTTAAAATCTAGGCATAAAAATTTTATTCCTTTAAACCTTAATACTATCCACCTAAGAGGTCAAACTTTTTTTTATGTTTTTTTGTGTTTATTTTTAAAGAACTTAATTTTGTAAAAATCTTTAAAAAATTTTCATAGGTGTGGGCTTTGCACGCATGGAGAGCCGTGAAAAGTGTGAACAGATAATACAGGTATTGAATGGTACTACAATACCGGGTGCTAACGATCCATTGGTAGTGAAATTTGCCGATAGCTGTTCATCGGTCAAAAAGAATTTATTAAAGGCCAGGCCCAATAATCGTTCACGTCTGGATATATCGGCCGGAACCACAGGTATGGAAAGTATACCTGTGACCCCTGATCCAGGGGCTCAGCAAAATGGTAGTACAGCTGGCTATACTCGTTTTGGTACACCCCAAATAGGTAGTTATCCGTTGGCTAGTTCACCCTGGATACCCGGCTATATGATGGCTGCTGCCGCTACACAACCAGCCACGGCCTTTGAGAATCAGGTAAGAAAATTTACCCCCTAAAAAGGTAATTGTTAACAATGTGTGCTATAAGATTAAGGGTGGGTTCTCTCTTTCTGTTAACATATTTAGTATTTACAATTGGCCTCTTCGCCTCAGCATTTGAGTGTTTCACCCTACAAACCGGATTTGGTAAATGCCTTACAGGCACCGGGCATGTATTTAAATGGTTCCGAGGCTGTTATGCAATATGGTGCTATGATGGGTCCACCCATAGGTCCCTTACAGGTGATTTAAAAAAATTTTTACAATTTTACTATGAAATTTTCTTTGCTAAACGACAATAATTCTTAATTAATTTAATGAAATGAAAAAGTATTTCTTTTAAATTTTTTTTATTTTTCCCCCCCCATTAAAAAATTACAACAACAACAAAAAACGAAAAAAAAAAAAACAAAAAAAAACAAAAACAAATGAAATACCATCCTTTTGCAGTATATAAGCCCTACATATCCCTATTATGCTCCAGCACCTCCTATGATTCCTACCATGTCTTTAACAGATTCTACAGATCAGACATTAAGTACTGCAGCCTCACCCAATGGTGCTGCCGCCTATACGCAATTCTTACATCCCTTAGCACCCAAGTAGATAAATTTATTATTAAGGTGAGTATGCGAGTGGGGACCCCCACCCCTTAAAGCATTTTATAGGTTAAGAATTTGAAAAAAAAACTTTTTTCTTCTTCTTCTTTTTTCCCCAGTTATATTTAAATCATATGGAAGATGGCAACCTATCCAGAGGAGGAATTATGTGGAGTTGAATACGCAACCAACCAAATTTCATTTTTTTTTTCTTTACCAACCTTTGTGTTAAAAACGTTAAATTTAAGAAAATAAACGCTTTTCTGTAATTGGGGTGATGATCGTAAATCGAAAATAAATAAAAAAAATAAAAAAAAACATTTAAAAAAGAAAATTTAAAAACAATTTAGAGGATAAAAAAAACCAACAGCAATTAAGGCATTTTTATACATGAATTCCATATAAAAAAAAAAACAAAAACAAAAACAAAAGGAAAAAACAAAACAAATGAAATGAAATGAAAATGAAAATAAAAAGAAAAACCTTGGCAAACTTGTTTTTTACATAGAAGAAGAGCTGGTTAAAGAAGGCGCTAATTTAAAAAAAAAATTAAATAACCCAACAAACATTTTTGTTTTCAACAGAAGAAGACAATCGCGGCGGGGAAATAAAAAAAAGAAAAACAAGATAAATTTTTGAAAATTAATTTAAGAAAATGGAAAATGAATGAAAAAAAAAAGATTTAAATTTAAGGGAAATAATTTAAAAACAAAACAAAAAAAAATTGTTTAAAATTTTTCAATTTTTCTTTTTTTATTTGTTTTTGTAATTTAATTGTAGTGTAATAAATTCCGTTTTTTTTTTAATTTATTTTTCTTTTAATATGTTTGAATAATAAATTCAAGCTTTGTTCTCTTTTAAGCTTAGCTCATGCTCTCTTGTTGGAAATCTAATCTTAAAATTTCCCGTTTTTATTTTAAATTGTTTTATTTTGATTTTATTTCTCATTAGTAATTAAGCTGGAGCTGTATTCTTAAATCGTCTCATCGTAATTTAAAATTATAAAGAAAAAAAAATTTTTAATATTAAAATTTAAAAAAAGTCATGTTTTATTTTAATCTCTTTTAATTTTTTTTTTGTAATTTTTGTTTATTAGTTTAAGTAGTTCATAAAATAAATGAATGTTTTTTCTTCTTAATTTAAAACAAAAAAAAAAAAAGAAAAAATTAATAAAAATAAAAACAAAAACAAGCCCTCTTTTTTTTTCTTAAGCTATTTAAACTATTTTGTAAAATTTTCCATAAAAAAAATTCAAAAAAAAAATTAAATCCCAGAAAAATTTCGTAGTTTTTAAGTGCAAAAAAAAAAAAAACAGAAAAAATGTAGTAAAACAATAATTTAATTAAAAAAAAAAAATAAAACAAAAAAAACACAATTAAATAAACGCCATAATTTCAAAAGGCGTCAAAAAGAAAAAAAATTAAAAAAAAAATGTTTTTGTTTTTTTTTTTTTTAAATTTAAGTCTCAAAAGACAATTAGCAAGAAGAAATTGAAAAACAAAAACAAAAAAAAAATTATAAAATTAAATAATAATTATGGATGTATTATTTATTTTGAATAAAAAGAAAATGAAAGAAAAACGAAAAACTTTGAAAAATATTTTTAAGAAAAAAAAAAATCGAAAGCTTTTTTTATTTACAAGGGATTTGAAAGAAATATAAGGTAAGTTGGAATAGTTTTTGAAATTTAATAAAAGAAAGAAAAAGAAAATAAATACAAACGTAAGTAAGCTAATTAATTAATGATTATACGATCGGCCATGCGATCCCTGTAATATTTCCTTCAAGTGCATTGCACAGACGAACTTCATAATGCAACATGGTGGGAACAAAAACAATTCTGTATACCCGGGCATATACTGATGATTCATTCTCATCATTGCAGAAACCACATATTGAGCTCGAGATGATAGCCATTCTTAGCCAGAGTTCCTTTTAGCCTGTAGGGACCTGCTAAAAAAAAAAAAGATTCCGGACATCCTTATGCAACCCTAAATTTTCACGCCATCTATGTTGCGATTTTAGAAGTTTTTTCGTGGCACTTACTAATCACAACTTAAACCAGAAACCTGCTGAGACAGAACATCGAAAAAATTTTTTTAAAGATATCACAGCAAAGGGGGGAACTCTCGAGATTATAAGCCAACACACTGCAATGGAGATACTTCAATAAGAAAGACAAATTTAGAAATTATTATAGACGATAATACCCACAGCATGTCTTACCTATACTTTGTAGAGGGCTAATATCGATAGGTATTCATTAAAAAGTGCTTAATGTTTAAGGCCTTTGCACCATTAGGAGATTAAAAGCATGAGAGCTTTGAAAATCATATAACCAGTGATGACCCCACACCACAAGCCGAACAAAACTGTCTTTCGTAATAGGTATATTGGCTTTTTTCTGAGCCCCATATACGGCATTTTGCTTAATACGTACCCACCAAGCTGAAAATGAGCTTCATTTAAAACAAAAAAAATTTTTTTTTTTTTTTGGTAAAATTGAAAAAAAAATTTTTTTTTGTTAAACTGTGCCTTTTATAATGCAAAGCTCCATATGATGATAGCAATTACAACTATTACATAAATTAACAGTGACATTTTGTAATAACAGACCATACTTAACAGACACACGAATGCATTAAAATTTTTCAAGGTAACCTTAGTTGACACCACCATTAAATCATTATTAACAGCACTGTTAAATGGCCACCAACGTACACGAATCATAACCATTGTCTCTTTAACTCTGTTACTGTGTGTCGCTCATGTAATGTAAATTTCTCAATGTAAGTTTATGTTGTTCTCACTTAGTTAAGCCTTAACATAAAGTTAAGCGCATGTGTTGTTGCTATTTGTCTTGTGTTATGATTTTGTTGTTGTTCAGACTCTGTATCATAACATTAAGTTGTTGGTGGTTGTGCCATTTTGGTAAGTTTTGCATAATTCTTATGCTCTTTTGATGTAAGGGAATGGTGAAAAAACCGACAAAGAAAGACAAAATCAAAAGTGATGCGCTTTTTTCTCTTGCGCTTCGTCTCACAATGCTGTTGTTTCATTCTTGCATTGTTTGAAAAGAATTTTTTTAAAGAATTAAACGCGCCGGGTTTATTTTTGCATAGAAAATTAATAAAATTGTAACAAATTATTTAAATAACGCGATAAATAAAGAAAATTAGTGTTTTAAAGCGTGAAATAAAGTGAAAAAGTATTAAAAAGTAAAAGAATTTTTAATTGCATACGAAAGAAAAAATCAAAGCGTAATAAAAGAAAATCGGCAGACAAACAGGTGCAGTAAAGCAAAATCATCAGAAAAAAAGAATTCCCACCACAAAATTTACTTCCATTGAATAAAAACAACAACAACAATATTGCTCTGACGCTGTTTGTTTGAAACCAATGCTATACAGGGTTATAAATCAAGTGAGAGTGAGCGGTGCGGTGGGTGTGTAAATTGTCTCAATAGCAACAACAAACATAACAATGAATGCATCGAGAACAGTAAAACAAACGGTAAATCTTGTTGTTGTAATGTCGTCATCATAGCCGCGTTTTTTGTGTTTTTTCAGTTTTGTCTGTGCATGCACTTGCTCTCTTTTGTTTGTTGTAAAATCGTAATAAAAAAATCTTATGCAAGTGCTGATGACGGGAAACCAATTGAATGTAAAATAAATTCGGGAAAATTTTTTTCAAATAAAATATTAAATCGCATGTACGTATGCCTGTAAGAAAACTCACCACTCATCAAATAAATTATAAAATAAAGTGTGAACAAATGTAAAATTGTGATCAAATCGAAAATAAAACGAAAATCTTTAAAAGAATAGAACGACGACAACAACAAAAACAAAATAAACCGTAAATAAGCCATACGCCGTATATCGTGTCGCGTCTTGTCTCAATACGAAAAAAAAACAGAACGAACGTGCAAAAGTAAAAACTATAAAGAAAAAAAAATACCAACGGCAAAAGTCGTTGAACTAAACAAATAGCAAGAAAAACATTATACAACAAAAACAACAACAACAATAATAACAAATATTGTGTAAATTTTATTAAAAATATTCGCAAAAATTTATGAAAGTGAAGTGAAGTGTTGTGCAAAAAAAAAAATCACAAAAAAATTACAAAAGCAAGTAAAAATATTAGGCAAAAAGAACGGGAATATTTATGAAAAAAAAGAGTGTCTGCTTCTATTTCGTTTGTGCGTGGATCCCAGGCATTCAAACTTTGTGTCTCCCCTCCGTGTGCGCTCTTCATATCACAATAAATCTCCCTCTCTCTCTATCTCTCCGTATTTTTGTAACATTTGTTACTATTCTATAGCGGTACGTTGATTTTCGTCTAGTAAGAAGAGTTGCCATAGCTTATAAATACTGTAAACTGTAGTGATTTATTAAAAAAATAGGAATTGGAATTTTTAATTAAAGTTTTCTTTTGACTTTCTTCATTGTATTGAATTAGGAATTCATTTAAACACTCTTAATATCCATCACAGGTTGACTCTGTTTTCTTTTATAATCTCATAGCAGTTTGATTGACAGTCTAACTGTCATATTGTGAAAATTGAATAATTTTTATACTACTACTATACTACTTACAGTATTCGGCTCATCTCTATTCTAAAAAAAAAGAAACCCTCTTCTGAAAGTCATTAACATTGTATTTCCCAAAGTCGTAGAGATCACTAGATTTGTCTTGCTTTCGACCTGTCTTTCATTAGCCAAAATACATATAGTTTCTACCACCTGTAATGGAAGTACAGACAATAGAGCTTCTAGGGCTGCCTTAGGGCAGGTTCTCATTGCTCATATTGTTTTAACTTATGCCAGTCTCTGTCCGTATGGTATACTGCTTATGCAATTTATACTTTCAATGCAACATTTTAGGTTACTAAATAAGTATTATATTCTAGGGGTTTTATATTTTAGTAAGGCGCTCTTAGTTTTCCTATAAATATTCTTACACACTTCAGTAAAGATTTAAAATCTTCTGTTTTTGGTTTCAAAAGTAAAGTTAGCTTAAAGCGTGCCCCTTGTTATTCAATGTATGAAATATAGTTCCCACTATCACCTCTATTGTCTAGACTTACGCGTTGAAAATAATGCAGTGATACGGTAGATTTAGGGATTGAAATCGTTTTAAAAAAATTCCTCTATCAACAGTTCTATTTAGTCTCGAATTAGCAGTGAAAATCTGAACGAAACCCTTACCACTTTTCTAAGTCTCTGCCTCTATATAAGCAATACTCCCAGATCCAACAGGATCTTTAAGAGTCTAATATTTGTATGTTTAAATAATTTAAATACCTTGTGTTCAAAAATCTTGTATTTTATTCCCATACTTTGTGAAAAAATTTGGCAATCCTATGCCTTGTTTTATAATATTGATGTTGTTGGCATTTTGCAGCCATTGCCCTTAAATTTATAGCCAACATATCGAAATTGCATAGAGATGCCAAACTACTAATAGAAAATTTATTTTTACAACAACAAATTAATGCGTATTTTTGTATAAAAATATAAATTAAATTAAAAAAAGAAATAAAATTAAAAAAAAAATAAATTTAAAGAAAAAATATCATTGTAAAGTAAATCAAAGTGTAATATTGCCTCTGGTGCAACAACAACAACAAATGTAAATCTCTCTTAAATAGACTGCTTTAGTGTGCCTACATTTTACAAAAACAAAAACAACAAAAAACAAACAAATCATTTGTTAAAAAACTCCATTGATTATTTACTTTATGCTAAACATAAAAATAACAACAACAAACAAATTCTTCCAAAACAACTTGAATGAATTTTTTTTTTATTAATTTCTTTTCATTAAAACCAAAAAAAATAAATATCGCGAGACAACAACAAAAAAAGAAAAAAAAAACAAAGAAAGTAATATTGAGTTTATGTTTACAGTTTCTCGGTAACGAAACATAGAAAAAAAAGAGAAAAACAAAATCAAAATCAAACCAAAGTCAAAGAAAACAAAACAAAACATCATTAAACCTACGTCTGCCACAACAAAGCGTTATTTAAAGTATTCAATACGAAACAAAAACAACGCCCGTTATTTTTTTATAAATCTCTTAACATAATAAAGAGTGCGGTTTTTAAAGAGAACGGTTTCTATCTCTCTTCATAATACGAGCAAAAAAAAAAAAAAAAAAAAAAAAACGAAAATTGCAAAATTGCCGGTTAACTTTTGACATTTCGTTTTAAACGTGTTTACGCTTGTGTTTTTTGCAAAATCAAAACAAAAAAAAATCGAGTATTTGTGTTTACATTTAGCCGCGTGTGTGTGTGTGTGTCGCGTGTCGTGTGTGTTTTGTAAGTAATATATGTTGCCATATTTATTTAAATAATTGCCCTGAAATTAAAAGAAAGAAAAATAGTGTGAAAGTGTTGCGTTTAAATTCTCATTCATCCCTGTTGTAACTTGCTTGCTTGCTTGCTAAGCGGTTAATTGGTTTAAAATTTTAATTCATTTACTGGTAAGTGGCTGTCTTTAATGTCAATATATTTTTCTTTTTTTTTTTTGTTTGTTTATTTTTGTTTATTTTTTTCTGTGGGATTTTTCTTTGTTTATTTTCTATACATACATACATACGATATCCATACCTACATACATACATATTGGTAGGAAAAAGAATATTGTTAATCAAGAAATTAAAAAAAAGAGAATTTAATTTGTTGTAAAAATCTGAAAAATTTTCTTTAACGGTTTATTATACGATTTCAGAAATAAAATTAAATAAAGCACGGGTTAAACTATAACTATGACAATGAAATTTTAAATTCATTACAATACTTAGACCTTTTCAGAAGGTACAGAGTACAACGCTGGATTTTCTACAGTTGAAGATACTGTTGAGGTAGTTCCCGTTCACTTTTTCGTACATTTCGGACATCGGTATATCGGTGATTAAACTCAACATCGAGGTCTACAACACTAGGGTACACGGTTTTTCATTTCACTCCACAAAGAGCTCTAAAGCCATAAAATCCCAAGTTCTTGGTGATCAGCTGTTGTCGACAAAGCAAGAAATTACATCCTAATTGGTTGAAGTCGCTGTATTTATTGTGTTGGCTTATTAGACTTGAAACCTCGGATCGAACTCCACGACAGACATCTCCAATACGACGATATATGAAAACAAATTTTTTTAGCGACTACCTCAGCTGTTTTCTATCAAAATTTCGGAGGGTAAATAAAAAATGCCATGAAAACTTTTTCAAAAAATCTGTCGTTCAGAGTCGACTTTAAACTGTGTAGGTTCCGCCACTCATGGATAAAACTAACAGACACAGTATAAGTGGTGCAAAAAACCAGGTCCTAATTCTGACTGAAGGGTTGGTCACTAGACATACATGTTATGTATGTATGTATGTATGTACATATGTATTGATCATGTGGTGTAATTCAAAACCACATACCAACCAGTTCATGATCTTTAATGGAGGATCAAACAAATCGGTTATTATACCACCATATATACAGTGATCGACAAAACATATGCCCATATGCCTGCTTTTAAATATAATATGTGTCAAACACACTTGGATTTGAAACTCACACAAGTATTGTTAACTTTACTAATATTTACTTGCGTACTTCATGGCAAAAATTGGATCAGTTTCGGTAAAATATCTCCATAAATTTCATTTCAAGCAATTCTTATTTATACGAAAAATTTTTCTCTATTTCTAGAATTATCGCGGTTAATTTTACAATATACAATGGATGGTCCATATGGAATTGTTATTTGGCGATTGCGCTGATCATTTCTTATTGCTTGCAAATCACTCCTTCAAACATTAAGCTTTGTTCTTAAAATTATTGTAAACTCCGGAAAACCGGCTAGCGGAACGACCTGATAAATCTGCATTGAATAAATTAGGCTTCATTTATTTCAGAAAAATCTGTTGCATAATTTAAATGTTTTGGTATGATCCATCTAAAGACCATCTGTTGAAGGAGCTAGCATTTTATCTAAAATATTGACAAGTAGTTCCAACTTGTTGAAGAACAATCGACCACTACCCGAATTTGAAAAATTATCAATAACTATTCCTTGTATATTCTTTACTGCGCGTGCAGTTGAGAGGGTTCTTACGGATCTCAACACAAACAAGTCCTCTGGGACGGATGATATTCCAGTACTGGTGCTGAAGCAGTGTTTTTCGACGCTCTGTCGTCCATTAGTTAACCTTGATAAAGTGCCTCATATCATGTCGGTATTTTTCCATGATGCTAGAAGGTTACTAATGTAACGCCAATCCCCAAAAATGATGAGACTAATAACCTTGAGGCTAATAACCTATACGTTCCACTCTTTCAAGAGCTATGGAAAGCATAATAAACCACAATTTTGTGAAATATCTAGAGTCCAACAACCTAATTAGTGACAGGGTACGATTTTCGTAGATCCCCTTCTACGGGCAATCTGTTGGCGTTGCTCTTGGAGTGATGGATGCAATCAGTCTATCAACCAATTTGGTGAGAGCAAGGTTTTGGCTTGAGATATTTCCAAGGCATTTGACAGGGTATGATAAAACTTATTTTGTTATTGCTTTTGGTATTGATAGTTCCTTTTCTAAATTTATATCCAACTTTCTCAGGAATCACACTATACGGGTTGTTATAGATGTGATCCCTTCATACTAGTTCAGCTTAGATTCAGGCGTTCAGGTTCTGTTCTATCTCCAACTCTATTTCTTATTTTCATTAACGAACATCTTTCTTTAATTTCTTATTCTATCTACCTTATCTGCCAGAGATGTCTATTTGGAGGCTTCTCGACCAAATAAAGGAGAGGAGGGCGAAATTGTTCACCATTGACGGTAGGGTATCCAACTCTATTGATTCACTGGAGCACTATAGCAATGTGGCTTGTATTTCACTGTTCTGACGCTACTAAAACGGATTTTGCTCTAGCTAGATAAGGGGACTTGTTCCCGAAAATCGTGTGTACTTACGTAGAACTCGTCCTTCTCGCAGGGCAGACTATCCGTATGTGAGTATCCCTACATATAGTGGCGTTTCCTGTTTTTTATAATATGAAAAGATTCAAATAAAATGTCCACAAACTGTACTACTCCTTCTGTCCTCCATGTCAGAACTTAATTTTCATATTTCCGACATAATGCGCTGCCTGAGTGTTGGTCTTATTAAAAAAATTAATCAAGTTTTTGCAGCTGAAAAGGTCGTTGGTCCACTATGAAAGATTCTAGCAGGCCAGAGTTTCCGTCTTATCCGTGAATTTCTTTGAATTCTGTCGAAGCCGTGTTTCTCACATCAGTGCCCAGAATGTCACGTCCAATTATAACTTCTACAACGATAGTGAGTGTGCTTCTTTGAAGTCTGATCAGATTTTTGGTGAGCCATTTAACTGAATTTGGGCACATTTTGAATGTGCTCCTGTGTTGTTAAAAGTCAATAAGTCTGCTAATACCACCTTTGTGCAGTTTCCTAGATTGCCGTTGTGTAACGGTATCTGCCAGTCGCCCGGCGAGATGGCGGGTACAATGTCTCACCGTCTAGGTATGAAACTGGATTAAGAACTCTCTTCTACGTTTATTTCGCGCTCATTTGACTTCCTAAAGATTGTTTCAATTGTAAGATGCAATTTTTTCATTTTTGCTCAAATTTCTGGGAGATCCTCTAAAAAATGCGCGGATCACATCACTTCATAGGAATCGCATGAGAAAAAAGAAGAAATTTTCCGCATTTTTAGTTTGAAATTAAATTTAAAATTTGTTGTTGTTTTCTAATGATTACAGACTTACAGTGCTTTATAAAAACTGTTTTCTTTTCTTTCAATTTTTAGATTTCATCGCTATCAACAATGATGCATCAACCACGCTATAGTCCAGCTCAAACTCTACCTCCGATACCATCACACGGAGGTATGAGGCCGCCGTTGCAACCAGCCACACGGCCACCACCAACATTTGTAAATGTAAGTGCCAATATTTCTCTTCTTCTTCTTTTTTTTATTATTTTACATGAAATCTCTTGTCAAATATTTTAAACATTAACTGTGATGGGCCTTAATAATGAAAAAATTTGCCTATAAAATGAATATGAATTCTTAAATAAAGACTCATTCACTCACTCACCCACGGTGGGTACTTATTTCATTTCACAAATATGATTATGGCTGCAGTAGTACAGGCCATATATGCAGTGGGTGCTGCATGAAAACGATTAAAGTAACTGAATATGTGGAGTACCTTTGCTGATTATATTTACTCTTTTCCGACTACTTCTCTTCTCCTTGTCTTTACTTTGCCTTTAGTTTGTTCTGTTTTATCTTTCTTTTAAAGTACTGCAGTTGTGGTGGAGCAGGAAAGTTTTAATTATGCTGCTGCTGCTGCCTGCTGTTGCTGTTGCTTCTTAAATTCTTATTAATTGTGGATATTGTTCCTTCACTTTGCATTTCTTTTCTTTTGGTGTTTTTTTTTTCTTCTTTTTCTGCTTCTTCTTCTTCTGTTTTTATCGATATTTTAAATGTATTCTCAAGTAGAAGAGTCTGTCTGTGCGCTGGTTAAAGTAAATACAACGGAACTTTTTTCTTTCTTTCTTTTTTTCTTTTTAAAGAGGTCTACGTGGGAAGCTCTGCTCTCTTTCTCTCTCTCTCCTTGTTGTATTTATCTTCTTTTACAAATAATTGTTGAATTAAAAGTAGAAAAACAACAACAACAACTACGGTAAAGAAGAAAAAAAGAAATGCAATTTAAGGAAGAGAACAGAACACTTAATAATGATGGCATAGAGTTTATATGAAAAGGAAGTCAGTACTTTCAACACGAAATTTAAATTATAGATTTTATGTCTCATGCAAAGCAACAATAACAACAATAACAATAACAACAATAACAATGTCAAATAAAATTTTAAAATAAAATTATTAAAACGTGCAGGAAATTGTGTGAACGTTAAATATGAGCTTATAAGCTTGTGACTGATTAAATGCGATTTAAAAGGTCGATCGATTATCGTTTAATAAAATTATCGATTAACGTTTATTAATAAAAAAATATTTTCCATTGAGCTGAATGTAATTGATGTAATTGATTTCGTTTACTTTATTAATCCATTATTCTGTCATATTCTGTCTTTGAATAAGTAATTCAGCAATTTCAGTTCTTACCTCTGAACGTATGGTATGTAGGAATACATTGCAGACAGCAACATTCTATCCTAAGCACAGATATGTGCTTCTAAGTTTTAACTTGTCTACAATAGATGTAGGATGTATTCTTAATTTGCTTGAGGTAAAAAATGTAAATAATTATATACAATGTTCGATTGTAATGATTTACCTTATGTAAAATACGTAAATAATTATTTACTTGATGTAAAATACATGAAACCTAGTATTTAAACATTAAATATTTACTACAATTGCTTAAATTTTCAAAATTAGAGTTATTTACCAGAGGTAAAATGTATATAATTGTTTACATGGTGTAAAATACTTTTTCCACGATTTTTTTACTAAACATGTTTATGTAAAATATGTGCATATGTATGTATGTAATTGTTTACATGGTGTAAAATACATTGCACATGATAACTGTACTGCTTTTTCCACAATTTTTATTTACTAAATTTGTTTAAAATTCCTATATTATAATTATTTACCTCATGTAAAATATGTAAATAATTATTTACACGATGTAAAATACATAAAACCTAGTATTATAACATTAAATATTTACTACAATTGCTTAAATTTTCAAAATTATCATTATTTACAGAAGGTAAAATATGTACATATGTATGTATATAATTGTTTACATGGTGTAAAATACTTTTTCCACGATTTTTATTACTAAACATATTTAAAATTCCTATATTATAATTATTTACTTTATGTAAAATGTGTACGTATGTATATATGTAATTGTTTACATGGTGTAAAATACATTGAGCATGATAACAGTACTGCTTTTTCCACAACTTTTTTTACTAAATATGTTTAAAATTCCTATATTATAATTATTTACCTCATGTAAAATATGTAAATAATTATTTACACGATGTAAAATACATTAAATCTAGTATTCTTACATTCAATATTTACTACAATTGCTTAAATTTTCAAAATTACAATTATGTACCAGAGTTAAAACATGTACATATGTATGTATAGAATTGTCTACATGGTGTAAAATATACTGAACGTGGTAACTGTACTACTTTTTCCACGATTTTTCTTGCTAAACATGTTTAAAATTTCTACATAGTCATTTATCGTCTGTAAAATATGTAAATAATTATTTACTTGATGTAAAATACATAAAACTTAGTATTATATCATTAAATATTTACTGCAATTTCTTAAATTTTCAAAATTATAATTATTTACCTTATGTAAAATATGTACATATGTATGTATATAATTGTTTACATGGTGTAAAATACATTGAACATGATTGTACTACTATTTCCATGATTTTTTACTAAGCATGTTTATAATTCCTATGTTATAATTATTTACTTCATGTAAAATATGTAAATAATTATTTACATTGACAGTAGAAGTATGTTATACGTACATAATTGCTCATTACAACCCTTTAGTCAAGATTACGACCTAGTTTCTCACAGCACTTATGTTTTGAGCGTTAATTTTTTACACACGTGAGTGGCAGCACCTACTGTTTAAAGTTGTCTTCGAACGACCGATTTTTGAGAAACTTTTCATGACAATTTTATTTACTCTTAGAGTTTTTGCTAGAAATCTGCTGAGAGGAAGTAACCGAAGAAATATTTTTTCATATTTCGTTTTGTTGGAGATGCCTGACCTGGTATTTGAAACATCTAACAAGCCAATATACTAGTTACTAGACTACAGCGGCTTCATGTATGACTTTATGGATGAACTGGTAAGACCAGGATTAACTTTAGAAGGAGAGGAAGAGCTTTGAGAAATCGTTAATATATTTTCTCTTTGGAACTACTGAGGAAAGCTTCACTAGATGGTCGATTTGTTTAGGAACAAGTGAATTCGAAAGTCTGTAAGCTGGAAGATTTATTAGCGTTTAATACCAATGGTGTTAATTGGTTAGAGGGATGTCTTCAGTAGGGACATTATGTCATGTTCTTATCATCCATTTCTTTTCCTTCTTTCTTATGTTAACATTGTTCACCTTTCTTTTTCTTTTCTTTATTCCTCTCTTTCTTTCTCTATGAGGAACCAACACTGTTTCCTGTTTGTTCCTTTCTTTTTCTAAAGGGATTTGGTCACAAGGGCCCAATCGGTCTCTGACTGAAGTTCTGCTGCTGCCAAACAATAATGCCAGTCCAATATAAACCTAAAACTTGGCAATCATTGACTATGAATAATCTTACTATGAGCTGTTCTACTAGGGTCAAACTCGGTTCTATGGAGAAAGAAATTAGGGAAGAGTAATTGGTTTCTGTTGATTTCAATTTAACTCTCGTTAGTTTGTTTCGTATGTACTTGTAAGTCCGCCTTATTAAAGTCCCGACATCTCACCGAATAGCTGCTCCTATTAACAAAGGACTGCCGCACATCACAGACCCCAGATAGCGTCAAAACGGACGAGTTGAATTTGACAAACAATTTACCTTTAGCAACCGGTTTTATAGGCTGCCATCATGGGTCGTGGTGATTATTATACCAAATATATTGGCGGCCGTATTTTGCAACATTATAATGCAAAAGAAAAGAGAAAAAAGGACACGATTTTCTGTTTTCCTGTCTTTAAAACAATTCCCGTAATTTCTTCATAATTTTCGTAAGCCTTTAAAGAAGTTTTCCAAAAAGAATTCTTTGAAGTTAGACAGTGATGGTGCGGGTGACAGGGTCTCTGTTTAAGGCCAATAATTATTAAACATCCATACATTCATAACATAAATATGTCTGTCCATACGCATTAAGTAAGTATTTTATAACCAGATCACGTCTTTATGTCTACATGTGCCTGTTGTTGGACTAGAATGTCGTCAATTTGACTTTATTATACGCATCCATACATACTTACATACATACATACATGAGTACATTTTTTTTGCTTTTGGTATACATAATCATAAACATTAATTCAAAACATTTCGTTCATTTGCTTCACTTTTTTTTCTTCTACTTAATCGTCTTATCCGTCTTCTTTAATTTCTACATTCTTTGTTGGCCTCTCTTAATATCTTCAAAATGTTGACTTTGGTGGTTAGTTGGTTGCTTGGTTGGTGTGATGGTTGGCTGAGTGGTATGGTGGAATTATTGTGTTATAATTAATGGTGAAATTGTTGTTGTTGCTTGAAACAATTGATTTAATAATTGAATTTTACAACCCCTTCTAATCATAACAAGTCATTAGTTTTTGACGTTTATAAATATTTTAACCATAATTTGTGGTCTCTGAGGATTGCTTCATTAAACTATTCAATTCATTTTGGGTTTCTTGAATTGCAATGCATAAACCAAATAAACAAACATTGTTATTTCAAGGTGCTAGTAGTGATGACAGTAGTGTTAACGGTAGTAGAGCTAACGGTAACAGTACTTCTGGAAGGATTGACACTTCAAATCGCTTGAACACAATTAGTTTAGGTGCCTACAAGACTCACTAGATTTCATTAAGAAACAATAAGCACAGCAACGTTGGTTTTCCCGGCATACCACAGAGCATCTACAATAAAGGCGTTCTTGTAAGGAAGGAGCTACTCCACAAAAGTCTCTTTTTTTGTACTACTTGCTGTAGATTGTATTTTTTTTAATATTTTTTTTTATGATTAGAGACCGGCATAGAATAGTGAACAATTCATGCGCTTTTTAAACAAGAGTTCCCAGTTCAAAACTCAGCTCGGTTATCTTGAAAATAAAACAAAACAAAAAAAATTATCCGCCTTCTACTGGCAGAAGCTCTGAGAGCAAATTTACTTTCTTAATTGGTCATTACAACTCTTTAGTCAGGATTAGAACCTAGTTTCTCACACCACTCGTTTAATTCAGTCATAACTGGCGGGACCTATAGTTTAAAATGGACTACGAACGACTGATTTTTAAACTTAAAATTTTTTCTAGAGAACTGCTTCTCAGCAGGAATTGATCGAAAAAAACATTTTTTTCAGATTTCGTTATGTTTGAGATGTGTTAGCTAAGGGTTGAATACCAGGCTCTTGTCCAATAAACTAGCTGATGACTTCAGACCTGCTAATTGCCATAAACATAGTCGATATTAAACTAAAGAAATCAATAGAAAAATCGTAACACAAGGACCACTAGGATTCCGAGTGAAATTGCTACTTTTTCGTGTAACCCTTATAACCTATCCATCAAAACCTATATTATAGAGGAAGCTACAAAATAATCGTATTTAAAAAGGGAATTCTATATTGAAGAATACTTATGAAGAACTTACATATACAGAGGCATTATCATGTCTTTAATTGCCAATCCTTTATTTCTTTAGCAAGAATGAGGAAATTTTTTTTCCATATCTGCGGCATTTAATTTAAGATTACTCGGGTAACATATCCGCAGCACTTCAATCACGGTCTTGTTTTATCGTTATTCGTTTATATGCCGGCCAGTAGTACAGTTTCCTGGAACCTGAATAATTTATCTGACCAAGTCCTTAGTTCTGCCTTGTTTCAATCGTTTGTTACGTTGAGCAGCAAATAAAAAATAAAGTCAGTCAGATCAGATCAGATCAAATTTTAATTCTGCTGTTTAAGTTAGGCTCTTGATTTTTTTTATTCATACAGTATTATAATATAGAAAAGTAAGTCATAGGAAGAGGGAAATTATTGTTGAATTTTATATTTCTAGAATATGAATAAGAAGCGTAATAGACCAGATTTTCTACTGAGATTCGAACCCATATACTACCGAGACGCACCATTGCCCTAAGTAGGTTAGCTTAGGATGTCGAATGCTTTTACAAAAGTGCCTAGGAAATATTTTTTGGCTCATAAATCAATGTGTGTGAATCTGTATGTGAATTTAAATAGCAAAGACAAAAACCATAAGTTCTAACAGAGTCAATGTTAAAGTTACAAAAATATTGTCATGGAATTAATCATCATCCAAATATACGAAATTGGAGCAAGGAATATGTAGTCCACTCCTTAAAAATTTTACACACTATACGTTTCTGAGTGGAACAGATTCACTGGTACTTCTCGAATGATATTGAAAATTAAGGATGAAACTTCCTGCAGGTATCCCACTATCTACAAATTGTAGCCTAAGGGGTACTACTGAAAAACCAAATGATTTTGAAATTTGACAAATCGGTCTCAAAAATGTTTAAGCTGGATGGTTACTTTCTCCTTCCAAACTTGGCAAACATCCAATAGAATTCAATACAAACTTAACCAACTACAAATGATAATTTTTGCCGTATTTGAAGAAAATAGAGAATTTTTTACTATTTAACATTGCACTGTTAACTTTAACATTGCCGCTGTTAAAAATGTTGGTTCCGGTCTTTGCTAATTAAGTACAAATTTATCTTCCCACACATTAAAAATCATCGTGTTCTCTTTTTAAGATCAGTTAATACTCATACCTTCGACAATAGATTTCTTTGCTTTGAAGATTTCTTGGCTTCAGAAGTAATAACAGAAGGAAGAATTGACATCTCTGAAGATATTGTTACGTTTTTACCTTTTAAAAACGTTTAAAATATGAGCTCGTAGATTGCAAATAAAAGTGACTTGCAAATAAAAGTAAAATAAATTTGTGTGTTAATTTTAATAAAATCCTTTATTGATCACACAACTTTTGTGCCACTGTTCACAATTGATTCTAACAACAACGATTGCTTTATTTGTTATTCCTTTGTTTATGCCCTTTGCGATAAACAATAACAATTATCACACAATTGTTCTGTAGATCTTTGTAACGGAGATCTTCAACCACGATTGGTTTACTTCACACGCAACTCGTCTTCACACAAGACTGACTGAACTTCTACTCCGATCCTTCATGCTTTGCTTTGCCTTTTATATCACGACGTAAACAGTCTGATGAATGTTCTCGTAGGCGAAGGTTCTAGTCTTCGCCTTCAAGAGAATTCTATGAATGTAAACAACATGTTTACATTCATACATGTTTGCATGCTTGTTGTTAGTGTAGGTTGTTTACGCTTGTCCCTGCTGTTTTTGTTGTTTGTTGTTTACTTGCTTATCCCTTTTTCGTTGTACTGATATTGTTGTTTTATTCTTCTTTATTTGTCAAGCAGGCAAAAAGTCCGTTGGTTTTTTGTTTAACATTTTAATGTTAAACGAAGTTACACCATTTCCATTTTCGTAACAATATGTTACCTTTAGCAGGTAAATTATTCCCTTAAAGTAAAGAGGTTTGTTTGTTTTTCAAGCAGTGAATGTGTGTGAAATTAAATTCGAATTTGAAAATCCAAGACGCAATCCATAAATTTTAGCAGCGCCACATTTGGCTTGTTTCGACTATTATATGGTACTACTAGACCTAGTATATGCCCTAATATTAGCTCCTAAGCAAGTGATCTTCTTCAGATGGATAATATTAATCGCTAGCAGTGCTATGTTAGGGGCAAATTTTACTCTGTTAGGAGAAAATTTTGCTCTGTTAACGGTAAATGTGGCGCTGCTAAAATTTGTAAATTGCGTCTTAGATTTTCAAATTCGAATTTATCTTCACATACATGATCAGTGATGCATTGTATAACCTTTTTTCATTTTTGAAGCCAAAGTCCTGTAATTTTTGTTATCACTGTCTGTCCTTTTGGACAAAATTTATTAGATTTTCATACTCAATTCAAGAAGATCGTGTCCATATTGTTGGTTATTAAAAAATTTTAAAAATGTCATCCCCCAGAATTTTACTTATTGTGTCTGCACAGGCAAAATATTCTTTTCTACTTCGAGTTGCAATTATGTTTTGCACCCTAATAATCTCATAGGCTCCGGCACATACATACATCTACTAAGAAAATCGTTAATAATACGTTACGCATTTTATTGAGCAGTTCGAACGAAACATTAAAATTCAGAAGATTTTTATGGAGCCACAAAATAATAGAGACTCGTACAAATTGTTGGCAGACAATTTTCCCCAAACTCTGTTATTTTGCTTTTAATTTTCTTTGGCAACATCTTTGCCACACAGTTGTTTAGTCATTAAGGCAAATATTTTATATTCTCTTTAAGGAATACTTTGCAAGACGTATCAAATGCTATAAAAGCAAATACTAAGTCAACTTTATTAAATAATTATTCAAGTCCTACAATAATTGCTAATAAAAAAGGAGAATAATGATGAAATTTCTTTCTTTTTTTTTCTATTGAGTTCAATAATCTTCAATAATTGATTGTAAAACAATTTGATGGTCATGGTCAACATAAAGTTGGCCTCATACTGTTCTAAGGGAAATTGTATTGGCTTTTATGTGTGTTATCAAGCTAGCTTAGAGGCTATTAACACTATATTTGTGATATGTTGCCCTTTATTCATTATTGTCAACCAAGTTCTCGGATCCACAATGCATACATACGTACCCAATTGGTGATTACAAACCTTCAGTCATGATTACTACTTAGTTTCCCAAACCACTTATGTTGTGTGTGTTAGCTTTATGCATGATCTGTTCGAACGACAGATTTTTTACAAACTTTTCGTGACAATTTCTATTTACTCTCACAATTTTTGCACAGAAATCTGCTGAGAGGAAGTCGCCGAAGAAATATTTTTCGATGTCTAACCTGGGTTTTGAACCGTGGCCACACGTCTAATAAGCCAACACACTACCTACTACTAGATATCTTGAGATGCATAATGCCTTTCCGAAAATTTTCGAAACAAGATATTCCTCAGTGTTGATATTCCACAATGTGTGTGTCTTTCGTATTTCATCGTGTAACTGCAATCTCTACGTTTAGGTGGATCTGCCTTTGTGGCGGATATAGATTTCGTTTAAGAACATATTTGACAATATATTCTGCAGGTTTCCTTAGTACACGGTCAATTTCTTGTTACTCGAAGCTTTAGATTTCACTATAATTGGTTTTAGGTTATGTTCGTGTTGGTTCGGTAATATATTTGGCTAATGACTTGGCAATATTCTCCTGTAACATGTGTTCCACAGATGTATACCATGTTTCGCATCCAGACAGACTTATATGTGTGAAGATAGATTTTTAAAAATCTATTACCCTGGATACAAACCTCGATGCAGTTTACGGAGCTGTATTATGTTACTAACATAACTCTGTTATGTTAAGTCTGAAGATAGATTTCAAAATCTATTACCGTGGCTGCATACCAAGTTAACTCTGTTAGTAACAGAACAGACCTCGGTTAACTGATTTGGTTTGTGTCCAGGGTAATATATTTTAAAATTCATGTTCACAGACATGGCAACATTTACGTAAAAGTTCCATTTGGAGTTTCATTTCATCTTTGATGATTTCCGGTTATAGTTAATGGCTTCAAAAGCCTATTTTGCTTTTATATCCAGTTACCTGTAACTGAACTCTAGATGATGTTAATAAGCTACACTTACTAACTTAATTTGTCATTACAACCCTTTAATCAGTACCACGACCTTTATGCTCATTACACCCATGCTGTGTGCTTTAATTTTAATCATGACTGCTGGGACCAACAATTTAAAGTCGACTCTGAATAGCAGATCTTTGAAATTGAATTTTAACGCTGTCAAATCAAAAATATTTTTTTTTATATCTCCAAGCAATGCTGTTAAGAAGCTTACGGTGTATTAAATGAGTGTTGCTTACACCTCCACCGTAGGGAGCAATTTCGAGGGGACGATATAAACAAACAGAAGTGGATTGTGCTCTCAATCACTGTCTTAATAAATAAAGGTCGTCTTTGGCCTACACATAATGCAAGTGTTATACAATTTTTTCTACATTTCTTTACTTCTTGCCTTCGTCCTCTGTTTTTCTATTAACCCTACAGCGTTTGAAGAACAAAAAAAAAAAAAAAAAAATTCATGACTTTAAATGCTTAGAAAAGAAAAACTTTCACACAAAGATGACGGCATAGAGTACAAGTGCATTACTATGGCTATACGTGCGACCAAGTCATATGTATGTATGTATGGATGTGTGTATGTGTAATACAGTTATTTTACAAAAGGTGTTCAGTGTATGCGACATCACTTAAGTTTGCTTGGTGGCTGGCTGGCTTATTGTGTTGCAACTTCTAGAGCAGATTATTTTGTTGCCGCTGTCGCTACTACTGCTGGTGCTATAAAAACTTTTAAGCTTTCGTGGTTTTTATCGCAATGTTGAACCGCCGTGTGTGTGTGTGTGTTTGTGCATAGTTTTATGAAAAAAAAATATTTTTTTTGCACTTCTAGTGGCGTTCCGTACGTTCCTTCCTATATAGCGAAAGTGTTTGTTTCTAAAACTTTTTAATAATACAACAGAGTCAACAACAACAACAACAACAACAATAATAATAACATTTAAAACAACATTAACACTTTCGTTTAAGGATACATTTTTAATGTGTTGTTTTGTTCATGTTTCTCTTTGTTTTTTTTCCCCCCACTTTGATTCTCTATTTTTTCTAAATCACGCCTCTACGCCATCAATTTCCTTTGAAAAATAGTTTTTAATTTTTATTTCCATCTTTTTTTTAACTGAAATAACTTTTTTATGAATTAAACATTTTTAGAGAAAAAAAAAATTCAACAACAAGAACAAAGTTTTTTTTTTTTTTTTTTTTTTTTTTTTTTTTTTTTTTTTT
>QOCX01000283.1:231770-247322 GCA_005959815.1 Sarcophaga bullata | reverse complement strand
TGCTGATGTGTAATGGCCATTTATGTTATCTATGTCTATAGGATTCCGGGCAGCGTTTCTTTAATATGTATACTGTGGCATTCATATTATTGATATAATGATTGGTCTTTTTACACTCAAACATATCCTCGAAAAGTGCTAGGTATTATAAATTGAAAGGCACTCCACAGTAAAAATGGGCTTATGAAGACTACTGTAATCAGGACATGACAACACTAAAAAACGAATGTCAAGCTGTACTATACAGATCAGATAGCCAGCTCCTCTCTATAGATCTGGGCCTGGATATTTCAACTCAACAGACTAGATATGTTTGTGTTCCAGATGAAAACCCTTGGGTAACTTTACAGTCTAGTATACGAAAATGGTGATTAAAGGAAACTGAAAACTAGAAGTTGCCATAGTTTACTAGTTTACTAGTGTGGTTCAAACCTCAGGTCAGACATCTCCAACTAAAACGAAATCTGAAAAAATATTTCTTAGGCGATTTCCTCTCAGCAGATTTCTGACAAAAGCTCTCTGAGAGTAAAATAAAATTGCCATGAAAAGTTTCTCAAAAATCTGTAGTTCGGAGTTGGTCCGTATGCCACTCATGCATAAAATTAACACACACAACATGAGTGCTGTGAGAAACTGGGTTGTAATCCTGACTAAAGGGTTGTAATGACTAATTATGTGCATATGTTAGGTACATATGTATGAAACAATTATAAAAATACCCAAGTATTGTGAAAGACAGCTCACCTACATCGAATTAAAGCCGAAGAAAAAATTAACTCCTGTAGTCTTCGATGGCAAACAATGTTCCAAATAACTTGAAGAAGACCAAGATATGCTTGAAGATTCATTTTTTCAATGAAAAAAAAAAAAAAAAACTCGGCTTTTTTTTATTCGAATTTTATTTACACTTGTTCTGTTCATTATGGCCATGCTACTGAATACAAAATAATCAGCAGCAGCAGCAGCAGCAGCAGCAGCAGCAACACCAGCAGCAGCAAAACTATTTCAATAAAAATAAAGCAATTAAAACATTATCTTTTAAATGAATGACCACCATGAGGTAAATGTTTCTATTATCTTTAGATGAGTGTCTGTGTGGAAAATCCAGGTGCTATTTTTACTAACCATAATTAACCGTAAATATATACAGTCATCGAGGAATATCCGTTATCTTAAGAGATTATTTCACTTCCATTACATTGTAAAATAATGACTGCCTTCTTCCAGACAGTAGGTGAATGAAAGGCCAAAAAAAAAAAAAATACTTTTCTAGAAGAGGGCTGCCTTTTTCTTTACAGGCAATAAAATGGGAATTGGAAGAAGAGAAATAAAAACAAAAAATAAAAATCAAGTTTAACCCTGGAATGACAAATGTTGCGATAAGACGACGACTTATTTTTTTATTTTTTTGTTTTTTGGTTTATTTACCATCGCCTCAAAAGGCTAAACAGACAATGGTAGATCTTGGAAAATACCTTTCATCGTGCCGATAAAATTGGGGAAAAAAAAAAGTGGGAATGATTAAAGCAGACAATTTTGGCTAAGACAACTGGTGTTGTGGTGTGCCTGCTACTCTTCAATGAGTTGTAACAAGAAGGTCATCAGCACATCAAACCATTTCCATATCATACTCTTGGTTGGGTTGCATTGGGTCAAAAATTTAATTAGAACTTCACTACAACTGCTGCCTTTAAGCCATCAAATAAAATTTTTTAAATAAAAAACCAGCCGCATATTGCCAAGGTAAGTGTAAGGGTAAGTGTAAGGGTAAGTGTAAGGGTAAGTGTTGCATGCAATTTTATTCATGCCAAGTGTGATGGTGATGGTTGAGTGGCTAGTTAAACTTTTGTTTAAAAGGTTCGGTTCAGTTAAGGTCGAAATTGGTTAAAAAATATAATATTAATGAAATGAATTAATAACAACAAATACAAAAACTCTACACCATTTGATTAGGTTTGGTTTGGTTTGGTTTTCATTTATTTGCCCTTCTTTGTTTCTGTTATAAAAGCTTGGGAAAGAAAGAAACAAAAAAAAAACAAGAAAACAAAAACATCAAATGTTAATGAATAGAAAAAAATTATACGCTCGTCGTTATTATTTTAGGTTCTCTTGGCCATGGTTAATTAAATAAAAGGATGTGTTCATTCATTTGCTTTCGAAATAAAGGCAGGAAAACTTCAAATATTGTATGGGTTAAGGAGAATAGAATCCAATACAGTAAAAAGGGAAAATAATTCATTACTGCTTCGACTCAATTGTACTTCGGCTCATAATAGATTACACAAGAAGAAAAACATTGGAAGTAACAGAATCTACCCATCATGCGTCCACTATTGCGTCAATCATCAACGGCTCATGTTATATTTTTGAGGTTAGTTTTGCAGAACAAAATTTTGTACACAAGTTTGAACGTGTTGATAGGATCTCTAAGTGGATATTGTCAGTTCTTCCTTCCGATCCACATTGAAAGAAATCACCATAGTCTAGTAGATAGTGTGCTTGCTTATTGGACATGAGGCTTCGATTTAACCCCCAGAACCCAGCTTCCAACGAAACGAAAAATGAAAAAATATTTCCTAAGCTACTCTCTCAGCAGATTTCTGGCAAAAACTCTAAGATTGTTTAAAATTGTCATGAAAAGTTTCTCAAAAAAATCTGTCGTTCGGAGTCGACTTTAAACTGTAGGCCCCACCACTCATTTATAAAATTAACACACCTTACAACATTAGTGGTGTGAGAAGCTAGCCGTAATCCTGACTGTAGGGTGTAATAGCCAATTATGTTATGAATGTTTGTAGAAAAAAATCTTTAAAAAAAAGAATGTCGACCATGGAATCGCATTCCTAGTTGGTTACTGCCAGATATATTGCCGAAGCACGCAGCATTGCCGAAAGTACTGAATGCCCGTAACTGTATGCTCGCCTAAAATTACCGATCCACATTGAATGGAATTGCCGTAGTCTAGTAAGAAGTGTGCTGGCCTATAAGACGTGAGGTCTCGATTTAACCCTCAGATCGAAACGAAAAATGAAAAAATATTTTCGTGGCGACTTCCTCTCTAAAAGTAAATAAAAAAATTACCATGAAAAGGTTTCTAAAAAACTTATCGTTCGAAATCGACGTTACACTATGGATTCCGGCATTCATGTATAAAATTAAAACACACAACATAAGTGCTGTAAGAAACTAGGTCGTAAACCTGACTGAAGGACTGTAATGTCCAATTAAGTAATTACCGAGTACAAATTGAATCTTACTATTGACTACACTATACATGAATCTGCTTTCGATACTGATGTTATTACGAAAATTCCGAAAAGATCCTCCTATTATTTGACAATGTTCAGCAACCTATTACGACAACACAACTTGATCAGACTTGATATCATAATATATCCGATTGCGTCACTATCGTGAAGGCTATGAAAATCTACAGGAAACAAATTTATTATCGTGGTCTAGTGATACCTACAGCTTTAGGAATCCTAGGTATGGTATACTCCATATAAAAGAAGATAATGAGACGATTAGTATCACGTGGGTTGTTGACAACAGAGCTGATATTCTCCAGAGATTGATATTCTTTTCTCCAGTTAGATTTCATATAAACTGCAGTAATTTTTTAAAGAAAGATGATAAGATGTGTAGTCAATCAGTTTCAGGGATATAGATTCGAGTGAAACCATGTGTTGTCTCTTAGACTATCCGAATATTATAGCCAAAGACTAGCTGAAGTAATAATGAATTCAACAAGAAAACATATCCTATAAGGTAGTACACGTGCGTACCCATTAGCACTCTTTTGAACAATACTTTTTATACGGAGATCAGAGAGACCCCTGCCGGCAGAATATAACACACTGAAAATGGCGAGATGTTACTGCTGCCTTTTGCGCTATTGAAAGGGAGTCTACGAAGATGGGTCTGACAGTAAATGAGGGCAAAACAAAGTAGGACAAGTAGAGAAGTGCGGCGTACTGATTCTCAGATTACGACCGATAACTATACTTTTGATGTAGTCAAGGAATTTTTCTATCTTGACTCCGCCGTTGCCCCAAAAATGATGTCAGTCTGGGAGATCAAGCGCAGAATCATCTTTGCCAACAGGTGCTACTATGGTCTCAATAGGTAAATGAGTAACAGAGACCTCTCTCGTGCGACGAAACTAATACTCTATAAGGCGCTCATCCTACCCGTCAGAGGCATGGACCTCATTAAGCACCGATGCAGCAGCCTTGATTGTATTCGAGAAAAAAGTCCTACGTAAGATCTTCGGTCCAGTGCGAGTTAGCGAAGATTTCCGCATCCGATACAACAGTGAGCTGTATGAGCTCTTCAACAATATGGACGTTGTGCAGCGTATTAATATCCAGCGACTGGGCTGGCTCGGCCATGTCGTTCGAATGGAGGATTATGCTCCGACGAGACGGGTATTTGATGCGGTGATCTGCGGAAGTTGGCGAAGAGGACGACCTTGGAAGGACCAAATCGAGGAAGCCCTGTCATCGATTGGTGTGGAAGAATGTGTTGCGTTAGGCCGAAATCCGTCAATCGGGTTGTTATGGTCAATTAAGTAAATTAGTAAGTATAGCGATTATAATTATAGTCTATAAATTTGATTTTCTTCCAGAGTTCTCTGCTTCGACCTACATCGACCTGTCTGTGAGAATCGCTTTCAGATCTTCCTCTCGATTTTCCACACGATTTGCATCTCTTAGTGCGGTGTTCGCGGTATCACAACCAAACCAAATTATTGTTCCAACGTTTGAGTCATAAATCATGATTTCAGTCTTCAAACGTTCTAAAGTTTGCTTTGAAAACTTTTTAAAACCTAAGCTGAGTCATTTGGTTGTTTATAATACTAGCCACAGCAGCATAGGTTGTCCCCGTCCTTTAGAGTGTTACCTTCTAATTTGAGTGTCCTAGGGGTTTCATTGTAAGTTCTTATTATTTTTCTTTTTCGTACAATAATTCTCAATACCGACCTAACTGCGTCATTCTTTCTCTGAGTGTACTTTTGATTGAGTTGCTTGTAAAGAGCACAGAAATTAATTCAATTTGAATAGAACCTAGAATGTGGAGTGTGAAGCACTTTTGGCTTCCGAAAATAATTTGTGTTTCGAGCCATTTAAGGGAAAAAAAACGAAATTATTTTTATTAACACTTCTTATATGAATTAACGTTTTTGTATTACACTTTTATGCTCAATTTTTTGTCTCTCTTAACAGCTTCTACTTGCTGGTTTTTTTTTTTTTTTTTTTTTTTTTTTTTTTTTTTTTTTTTTGGTAGGAGAATTACATTAAAAGGGTCTTTAGTCAGGCGTTTCGTTTATTAATGATCAATGTCATACAGATTGTTTATACTTTTGTGTACACTAAATATACACACGAAAATATAAAGAAAAGAAAAGAAAAGATGCCAGTAATTAACATCATTTGTTAAAAATTGTTTTGAAAAGAAGAAGAAGAAGACTAAGCAAAACGAGAAAAACGTCCCATAGCCATTAATTAACTCTAATGAACTTTTACAGTTAGCCTGGGCTGTTGTTATATTTTCTTTTGATACACATTTGTTGGGCATAAATCCTATGGCTCGTTAATGTTGCTCATACTTCGACGCTCGACTTGGGCTTAAGCTTGGACTGGGGCATGAAAATGAAATTAACGAACGAAATTGTCGATATTGTTGTATGACGAAGTGAAACCACGTGACTTATCTATGCTTGGCATTAATCTTCAACAATTTTTGCCAACATGTTTGAACAGAACAACACACACACACAAACACAAACACAAAAGAAAAAAAGTTTCAATTCCTTTCAGGTTTTTTTTTTCTTATAAAAATTCCTTTTCTTTTTCTTCTTCTTGTTATTCTTCTTCTCTGTTTCCTTGCCTTTTAGTCCTTTTTGGAGAATGTTAAATGAAAGTTCTTTGACACGTTCTTAAGCATGTAGAACATTCCTTGTTCTACTACAACTGGTGCTGCTGTTTCTGCTGTTGTTGTTGCTTGTGAACATTTCGGCCACGTGTCACTTGTACGAAAATCCAACTCGTTGGTCAGGTTAAGAGAATGAAGCCTGTTAAATAAAGTATTTTTTTTATATTAAAATTGTAATTGTGTATGTGGAAGGTACAATATTGGAATTCCTTGAGCTGACAATGACATGGCCAGCCAGCAAAAATGGCTTATCGCTTAACAACAGAGACAGCAACAGCAACAGCAATAGCTACAACTACTACAACTAGCGTTATACCAAACACTTGATATGTTTCATTTGGCTTCTTCTTCTTCTCTTTTTTTTTTTTTTTTTGTTTTTGTTGTTGCACGTATTTGAAGTTAGGAAAACGTAATCCTGGCATGCATTTCGTTACTAAATAAAATGAAATTTTCGCTAAACTGTATTTGATTTCTCTACTACTTTAGAGGAATTGATGTCTACACTTTTATTTCATTTTATTTTCATTCTCCTTTCTTTCTTTCCTTTCTTTCCTTTCTTTCCTTTCCTTGCTTCCTTTATTGCTTTTATTGTTGTAGTTTGTATAAGTTTTTGCGAAAATTTTATCCAATTTTTCACTTCAATACGTTTTCATCGTACAATTTCACTTCTTGCTTGATGTTTAAAAGCTGATTTCTTTGTAGTTGTTGTTGTTGTTTGCCATTCAATATTTTATTTTTCCCATCTTCTTATAATACATAGAGAAGGATGCATGTGTATGTGTGTGAACGAAGTTAAACTTCAAGTTTAAAGGATTCATTAAGTTTGTTAGTCAGTTGTTGCCAGAGACGTGATAAAAACTTTGTTTTTTTTTGTTCTTTTTCATTTTACTCTCTCTCGTTTGATTGCTGCGAACGTAATTGTATTTCCCCCAGTTAAAGTTAATTTCAAATATTTTTTTCATTGTGTTACAAGCATACTTGAGTTCTTTTTATTTTTTTTTTTTTTTTTTTTGTTGTATTTTTACAAACTAAATTTAGATCAACTTGCATTTTCATAGTGAAATTTCAATTTCAAATGGAAATAAAATATTTGCATACGAAGTTTCAATTCGAAAAGCAAAGCTTAAATGGAATCTTATTCAGAAAAGAAAAAAAATTTTAAATATTGTGCGACTGAATAAAAATTGTAAATTTATAATGAACGACGTTTCCCTTAAGAGAAGTCGAACTTTATGTTAACAAGAGCATACACATCAGTCTCATATTCATCTACCGAGCCTCATCAACGGTGCTCCTTTCACCTGCACCTCAATCTTCTATGATAGATATCTGTCGAGCGTAATGATTAACTCCAAAATCGTTAGGGAGTGTCGCCGTTATCTCGACTTTCTTTCTGAGCCGACTCCTTCCAGACTTCTCGTCAATCGACTTGGTTAAGGCACTTATCTTGGTTAAGTTGGTCATTACGCGAAAATCATTTCGGCACGCCAACCTATTCTGTTTCAATAAGGAGTCTTGCTACACCGCTATACTAACCAACCAGTTAATCGGTCTTGATCGCAACGCCATAGTCGCCGTAGTCTAGTGGGTAGTGTGTTGGCTTATTAGACGAAAGGTCAGGGTTCGAATCCCCGGTCAGACATCAAAACGAAATATGAAAAAAATATTTCTTCGGCGGGCGGCTTCCTCTCAGCAGATTTCTGGCAAAAACTCTGAGAGTAAATAAAATTGCCATGTAAAGTTTCTCAAAAATCTGTCGTTCGGAGTCGACTTTAAACTGTAGGTCCCCGCCACTCATGTATAAATTTAACAACACACAACATAAGTGGTGTGAGAAGCTAGGCCGTAATCCTGACTGAAGGGTTGTAATGGCCAATTATGTATGATCGCAACGCCATCTCAATCAAAATTTTCATTCCGTTATGGGAAGGCACGCGGAAAGAATGCAGCTCCCATTTAAGGACTTCTGTTGTGGCTTCAGATCTTCTGAGGAAGAGAAGACCGTTATCCACTTTCTTTGTCAATGTGCATCTCTTGCTAGGTGCAGACATAGGTTATTTGGCTATCCAATCCTTCGTTTCTCAAACTTTTGGGCTGATTTTCCAGCAGAGGATAGTCCTGTTTTTAATGCATAGCCCTTGCACTGGACCAACTTCTTCGTTAGTTTGGTGGAACTCTGTTAGTACAGGGACTGCGTTTAACTGTGGCGTCACAACGGGCCGCTATGCGTGCTCAAGTGAGCTTTTGGTATCAAAGCCACCACTCTAACCTACACGTACTGTGCATAAACATTTCAGACCATTATAACGCTTTATACATTGCTCTAAAAGGATTGTAGCATAGCTTCTCACATTACCCACCTGTTGTTGGTGGCATCTTCTTCATTGGAATTAATTTCTCTTAAGGAATGTGCCAGAGGACTACCCATTGGAAGTCATTTCGTTTGAGCTCTTTTCGATTAAGTACTTAGACTACAATGATCAAAAAGTTCTCGTTGTAATGTAATTCTACCTGTTGTGCTAGACTCTCAGCCTCCGTTATAATAAAATATCATATGAAAATATAATTAGAGTTGATTACGTTAACGGGTAGCTTGCCGTTCACAGGAAAGTTCGCTCGGAGGCCTATATGGCCCACTATGTTAACCAGTGGGAGATAAACCTCATTGTCACGATACGTTAGTGGTGGGTTTGAACCACCCCTAGCTCCGGATGAAACCGACTAGTTCCCTTAGTGGCGCGTTTGCTACCATGCCAAGATCTTCAAATGGTGTTGTGGATAACATGGTTGCTAAGCAGTACAATATACTCTTCATTGGGGAGCAGAAACCTTAGTAACCTCGGCAAACAGGTATGTTGGTCCACCCATGATTTGTTGAACTTCATGCTTCATTTTTCAATTTGAAAAAGTATTCTTGTAGGAGACTATATATCTCCTCTATCGTCGTTTTCTCAGACATCTGCGATACCTTCCGTGCTAGTTCGCCAGCCTGTTCGCTAACCAACGTACGTCACAGTGGCCCTAAAAACAGTAGAGACGTGTGTTTTGTCGACGTATACAGTGTAGAGATTCCATTCAACTCCTGACGCTTGTTAATATGACAAGATGGGAGATGGGGATCCCAACGCTTTGAGTGCTGCTTAACTGTCTACACATATGATCAAATCCAAAGAAGTTCAGTTCCCGGTTTCAACCATACATGCAGCTTTTTCAATAGAAAAAATCTACGCCAGAAATATGCTGGCCTGTTTAGGTAATCTGTATGACCCTTGCCATGCCACTTTAGTGGAATATAGATACCAGACAAGTTCCACATTCCATTTTTGAAATATTGGTGAAGATCGTTATATCACCAACACTGATGACAGCTTTAGCAACCTATTTTTCACGTGTATGAGTATGAGCCTTCAGACTGGATTGCAACCTAGCTTCTCACACCACCTATATTTGTGTGTTCTAATTTTATACATGAGTGTCAGCACCTACTGTTTAAAGTCGACTCTGAACGACAGATTTTTTGAGAAACTTTTCATGGCAATTTTATTTACTTTCAGAATTTTTGCCAGAAATCTGCTGAGAGAATGGACTTATTAATGCCATTATATGTGGACTAAGAACCACCAGTTCTTCATCTTACTGTTTAAGCAATTTGTTTGCTAATGTTAAGCAATTTGTCTCTGGTAATTTGCAGCAACTGTGTATTCCCCATGAGCTCCCTCATAACTTGCTTATCCGTTCTGTGGTAATACTGTTCAGCTATTCTTCTGTCTTCCATGAATCTGAAGCTTGTTAATAATATTTCTTTTAACGCATGCTATTATTTTAAGTGCTATTTTGTTTCTCTTTTTTTTTCGAAACGAACATATTTAGCAAACAGTTTTATACATTCGGCTGCCATTAATTTAAATGAATTTTCTTCATGCATAAAAATACCTTTTTTATGGTAATTATCTGTCATAAAATAATTTCCTTTTTACTTTTTAGGAAAAAACGAAAAAAAGAAATCAAAAGCATAATTCATGCCAAATTAAAGCGTTTGTGAAAAGCAAGCCACCTAGAATATAATAATCCCCCCTCATAATAAATGAAGGAAACACTTACTCTAAGCCTTAAACTGTTTGGTCCTTGTTTTTTTTTTTCCTATTCAAAGGCTACTGCTGCTGCTGCTAGTCAGTCAGTTAAATTGAATAACATCGTTAGTAGTTGACATTATTTTTCATTTTTATTTGTTGTTTTCCTTATTATGACAATAATATTTTCTTTGTTCCATACTCTGCTCCACCCCACGCCTCCTTTCCCGGGAAAAAGAGAACATTTGAGAACATTTACATTAAAAGGACATCTTAGCTTTTGAAAATCCAAAGCCAAAGCCAAAAAAAGCAAAGAGAAAAAATGGACATAAAAAGGAGATACAATTTATGTTTATCTTCTCATTTGTAATCCAACAATAAAAGGATATTTTATCCTACAAGGATCCAACATCTTAGATTAGAATGTTTATAAGAGAGGATACTTTTTACGAAAAATAAACATCATTTAGCTGTAGTAACAGGCCAAAGGACAATATCAGTGTAAATCAAACAAACACACACACACGCACCCACATCATATGTGTGGGAGAATGTGTGTGTGCCTTTATAAATATATGGATATGTGGTTGCCTTTATATGTTAAACAAAACTAACAAAGCAATATCCTTCAAAGCAATGAACAGAATTCTAGCATATCTCCACTTGGCTTAAGTAGCCGGCATTTATAAAAAAGAAAATTTAAATTTTAAGCTGATTTCAATGCGATTTTCAATCATTTGGAAAATTCTAAGACAGAATTAACAAACAAAAAAGGTAAATTCAATATGAGATTATAATTGTGGTCTTTAAACATTTGAAAAAAATAATAGAAATTTAACTCAACCATAAGCAACCTTTTTTTTTTTATTAAAAAGGGATTTTCAAACATTTGCAAAGATTACAGTGTGTGCAGCCCTTGAGCCCTTGACCCACTTCTCTCTAGTCCCTGGCTTTCGTAGAACTTGTTAAGTACAGAGACTGCGACCACCTGTGGCATCACAACGGGCCGTGTGCTCAAGTCAGAGTTTTGATATCAGAGGCTACCACTACGACCCAACCTAACCTAAGCTAGGGTCATTTGCACCAAGTTCAACAAATCGAATATGGAAATTCTTTTTGAATTTATTCAAGTAATATCACCGTAGTCTAGTAGATAGTGTGTAGGCTTATTAGATGTAAGGCCACGGTTCAAACACCAGCTCAGACATCAAAACGAAATATGAAAAAAAAAATTATTTTTAAGGGGACTTCCCCTCAGCAAAAGCTCAAAAAGTAAATAAAATTGCCATGAAAAACTTTTTAAGAAATCTGTCGTTCGGAGTTGAACTGCAGGTTCCGGCCACTCATGTATAAAATGAACACCGTTTGAACAGTTCATGACAAAATCTATTACTTTCCCTCGCCGCTATGTTCGTATGGAACCATTCTCTCTTTCATCTCTCCCACAATCTATATTCCTCGCTCCAAGCAATACACTACATGCGAAGCACGAGTAGCGACCATTGCACAACCGAAACTGCTAAGCTGTAGGCTTAGAAAACATTTACAATAGAAGACAAGGCAAGAATTTGTGCAGAAAACACAGAAGAATACGAAAATCAATTAGAAGATGTCGAAATAGAATCAATTTAATTGACTGACTAGCAGCAGCAGTAGCCGTTGAATAGGAAAAAAAAACGGACCAAACAGTTTAAAACTTAGATTGAGTGTTTCTTTCATTTATTATGAGGAGGCATTATTATATTCTAGGTGGCTTGCTTTTAACAATAGAAAGATGTCGAATAAGAAAAGCTAACCTTATGTGGTCATCTTCTTCAGCTGGCATGTAAAACTTGTGACGCAGATAGCCAGTATTTGTCGGCACCACATATATTCGATAACGGTTGCCCGTATATCATAAATCTTCAAAAATACAGGCAGCAATTATGGGCCGTCGCCAAATAAACATGGTAACGAAATTGAATTAAAGTTTGAATTGATCACGTGCTTTGTAGATCTTTAAATTATATTCAACACCGATTAGAAACCACAGGGCAGTTGGAAAAGGTACTCGCAGCATTGAAAGTTTAAATTGGAAACAGCTGTGTTTATCACATCATGGTGCCTGCTGCAGACACTATCATTGAACTGAGTTAAATGGAATAGATTCCTTAAAGCAGTCGCCACAGTCTAGTAGGTAATATATTAGCTTAGACGTGAAGTCGTCCTTCAAATCCTAGGTCAGAAATCTCTTACAAAATGCAAAACGAAAAAATATTTCTTCGGTAGTAGATTTCTGTTAAAAACTCTGAGAGTAAATAAAAAAAATTGCTACGAGGAGTTTCTCAAATATCTGTCGTTCGTATTCGACTTTAAATTGTAGGTCCCGCTACTCGTGGATACACCCAATATGGGTGGTGTGAGAAACTAAGTTGTAATCCTGATTAAAGAGTTGTTATGACCAATTAAGTGCAGTAAATAGGAATCATTAAGGGATAGAGTTCCTTGTAACGGGTACTTTTATCCATTTACTCTTAGTCGTAATGGAAAAAAAGATTCGCGACATGTGCATCGCCACTGTGATTAAATAACGCATGCAAACTATTGAATTTGTGTATAAAAATTTATGGGGTATGCGAAATATTGTATTCGGCGACGAAGTTATTTGTCGATTCATGTTTTACGCCAGCAAACAGAATTGATGGATTTGGTGAGAGGAGCAGCCTACTGAAGCTATGTGTGGAACACAACAACGTTTAAATGTTCGTAGAAGTTTATCTAGGTGGCACTTATCTGAAGTATCAAATTTTCTATTACTCTGGTAAATCATTTTTTGGTTTAAGAACACAGTCAATGACGCATGTGGTATGTTGATTACAAACTTTTTCTAAACCAAGAGGATTTGATTAACATGTAGTATCTACAAAATTATGCCACGTACACATGACATGCGATTCGATAAAACTATTGAGAGACGAAGACCTACATGAGCCACAAAGATAATTCGATTTGACCGCCAAGTTGTCTTGTGTGCGTTGATTTTCTAAATGAGTGGCAGGGTCTTATAGTTTAAAGTCGACTCCGAACGACAGATTTTTTTGAGAAACTTTTCATGGCAATTTTATTTACTCTCAGAGTTTTTGCCAGAAATCTGCTGAGAGGAAGTCGCCGAAGAAATATTTTTTTCATATTTCGTTTTTGATGTCTGACCGGGGATTCGAACCCTGGCCTTTCGTCTAATAGACCAACACACTACCTACCAGACTACGGCGACGGCATGAGCCACAAAGATTATTCGATTCGACCGCTTTGTAGTCAGGATTACGATTTAGCTTCTAACGCCAATCATGTTGTGTGTTTTTTAAAGCTTTACGAGCTAAAGGTTGGGATTCTTCAAAAGATATTGGTAGCCCGGCCTACCACTTGCATGCTTCATCCATGTCGTGACAATACTTATAGAGATATGCTCTGTAACATCCATGGCCGGTTAGCAACTGCGTCAGATAGAAGTTCACCTGACCGTGTTTCCTCTTGATCCATTCGGTTATACTCGGTATTAGTCTGTAGGTCCATCTTCCCTTGATGGAATTGGACCAGTCTTGCTGCCATCTATCCATAGCCATCCAATAATTGAACTGGATTCCAAATATCCGTTCCCCTCCTTGCGTCATATTTTCTCTTCTCTACTTCCACTACTATCTTCAGGGGCATCATCTCCGCAACCACCAATGCCATATCAGTAGACACCGTGCGGAAGGCGGAAATTATCCTGAGAGCTGATCTCCTGTAGGCCGCTTCTATTCCTGCTCTATAGGTCAAATCTTGTTCATCGCCTCGGCCCATATAGGGGCTGCATATATAGCGATTGATGTCACTACCTTCATCAGTAACCACCTCCTCTCCTGTTTTGGGCCCCCTAGGTTAGGCATTATTCGCGTATATGTGTGTGTGTTAATTTCAGCCATGAGTGGTGGAACCTCCGAACGATAGGTTATTATATTTACTCTGAAATTTTTTGCCAAAAGACTGCTGAGAGGAAGTCGCCTAAGGAATATAATTTTTCTCAAATTTCGTTATGTTCGAGATGCTGAGTAAGGGGTTGAACCACGGGCTCACTAAGCCACCACGCTACCAACTAGACTAAGGTGATTTTAGTCTAGAGTAATCTTTAATGACAAATCGGAGGCACTCATCTATCAGCCCAAGTAAATATTTCATTCATTTTTACAAATTTTCTAGATTTGTTTTACAATTTTCAAACCCCAATTGACTGAAAAAATCAGGCCTTACATTATGATGTGAAGGGCAGTAAATATTGTTTTACTAAATAAAGTGTTGCATTTCAGGGAAAAGGTGTTGCATTTTATTACAATTTATTTGTAAAGGAAAAAAATATGAATAAAACCGGCAATAATAATTGATTGTGGAAAGTTAAAATGTTTTATTTTTCTTTGTTTGTTGTATTGTTAAAAAGTAATTATTTTCAAAGTAAATAAACTAAATGGATATGGAATTGATTTATTTTGGAGTGTACCGAGTATGTTACGGAAATAAAAACTTAAAAATATAATTGCCCCCCGGCATTGTGTATAATTAATAAAAGCAAAGTATTGGGTATTGTAATATTGAAATTCAGCTCAATTATCTTATGGCCCATAGTTGCCTTTGCATTTGTTTGTTTTGCTAGAAATTTGCCCTTTATTTGCCATATTATTGCTGTAATAAAATTTTATTCTTTTTTCTTTTTTTGCATGTAATTTATGTAGAAAAAACTGGATGTAAATTACATAAAATTATATTATTTTTAAATCCATACTATTGTTGTAATATTTTTTTTCCCTTCTTGTTTTGTTTTTTTTTATATTTTTTATGCCTCTATCTCTTTGGCAATATAAAATATTTTTCGCAACAAAAAAAACTGGGCATTTATTGAAATTTGCATTTTTATTGCTTGACCACTGAAATATTTGTGCAAAACCGAACATATTATCCATTATTTTTTACTAATACATACATAGGTACGTATATATCAACGAATACTATGTATTTCTGCTTTAATACCAAAATATAAAGAGAAATCCAGAAAAGAACATAAAAAAGGCAAGTGAACGTATCATTTGCATTTTTTTTTGTTTTTTTTTTTTTAACAGGAGATGTTTTGTTTTTTATAAATATTTTTGACTTAATTTTAATATTTTTCTATTGGATTTATATTTTATTTTCCATGCAAAGATATAAGAAAAAAAATGGAATTTTTTTTTATAAAGGGGGGGGGGGATTCATAATGCAAAAGTTACAACAGTAAAGGCCTTATTTATGCGAATGAAATTTTTTTACATTTTTTTTGGTTTTTTATTTGTATTTTTATTATTATGGCACAATCGCATTAAGCGCAAATTTATTGCATCACTGGGACAAAAAGAGTGACGGTCTAAACGGAGTGAATGACTGTATGAATAAACGAATGAATGAATGAATATACAATAGAGGTTTGCATACTTTTTGTTCGGAGGTTGTTGCCAAAGCTAATGCCAAAAGCGCTTTAATTTTTTTCTGCTTTTTTTCT
>QOCX01000283.1:145688-230356 GCA_005959815.1 Sarcophaga bullata | reverse complement strand
AGTAACACTATCGTAAACAAAATTACAGAAGACAATGAAATAAAGAAGCCCCAACTTAAATGCTATATAGATCGTCAGAAAAGAAGGAAGTCATAAGGCAGCAGACAAAAACTGCTGATATAGCAGTTGAAATTTTGCGCGCTGACTTCCAAACAATAACTAAACTTATACAGCCTTAGATCAGGAAAAGAAGGATCATTGTAAAGTTAATGAATTTTTGGGCTTACCCCTTAAGCTAAGACTTAAAGTGAGATCGTGGACAATCTGCAAAATAAAAAGGCAGATTTTCGATCATATATTAGCTTCGAAATACAGCTGGTATACCAAAAATAAAACCAAACTACGGAATAGTCGTTATAATCCAATGAATAGTGGTTCTAGAGTTCGTAAAGAAGCATTATCAAATATAATCTTTTGAAGACCCTTCAGTAGTAGCCCCCTGTCAAAGGCTTTGACAGTAAACTGATTGCCTGACATATATAAGCTAGGTATTCTCCACTCGTTTTACGGGAAAGTTTAATTTTGTTAGACTTGCATGGATGCTATTAGGACTGGTTGTATTTTGTTCCTAATCCAATGCAATTCCCAAAGTCAAATGTCTTATTGGAAGGCACGTCTATAGACATGGCATTTCCTGCATTAACTTCTGCAGTAGTAGGAATATCAAACGCTAGGTAAGAGTTGACCACATTCAAGGGAAGCCAGGCTGTAATATTGGACGTTGAATTCTGGAATTCTGTATAGTCGGTACAGTCAGCTTATGGCTGAATTATGCTGGAATTCCGAAGTTCGGAGGTAGGACAACTTCAAAGCTAACCAGTCCTTCCCGAAGTAATACCTTACGTCAGTCCCTCGAGGGGAGAGTTTTTGAATGATATAAGGGGTGGATTAAGTGCATAGACATCAGCAATGGCTAAACGTACACAATTATGTTAAAACCAAAATGTCTTTCGGAGATCTTTCCATATCCAGCTAAAAAAAAATGATGCCTGATGACATTTACGTGTGTATATATTTATAGAATAAAGTACTCCCTTGTATTTACTGTTCAGCAGTGCCAAGAAATCGTTTGATATCATCAGAGATACTCACCTACTTAACTCAATTGATCATTACAGCCTTTATGCACGATTACGATTTTCCTTCTCAAACCACCAATGTTCTGTGTGTTAATTTTATCCATGAGTGGCGGGACCTACAGTTTAAAGTCGACGCCGAATAATAGATGTTTGAGAAATTTTTCATATAAATTTTGTTTACTCTCAGAGTTTCTGGCAGAAATCTGCTGAGATCAAGTCGCCGAAGAAACATTTCGATTTGCTTGACATGTCTGGGCTGGGGTTTGAACCTTGGCTTAACGTCAAATAAGCCAACACACTACCAACTATACTACATACATAATACATACATAATTGGCCATTACAACCCTTCAGTCAGGATTATACATGAGTGGCGGAACCTACAGTTTAAAGCCGACTCCGAACGACAGATTTTTTTGAGAAACTTTTCATGGCAATTTTATTTACTCTCAGAGTTTTTGCCAGAAATCTGCTGAGAGGAAGTCGCCGAAGAAATATTTTTTTTTCATATTTCGTTTTTGATGTCTGACCGGGGATTCGAACCCTGGCCTTTCGTCTAATAAGCCAACACACTACCCACTAGACTACGGCGACTTAATTGGCTTACTTCCATATGGAAATCATAGAGAAAATGCCTGCAACCAAGCAAATATTTCACTTTTTTACAGTGAGAGCAACAGCCATACCGTTTCATTACTAGGCTGAAGCGAAACAGAGATATTCTCAATCAATTCAACCGTTATATTGGGAAGGTAAGTATATCAAGTGGAAAAAGGAATTGCATACAGTCAGGGATTACATAGAATCGGACACACCGTGTAGCCCTATCGATGAAGAACCATCCTACTGATCTGATTCCTTCTTTGCTTTCAAAAAAATTAACAGCTTTTATGACAATCAATGTATTGCCGAGCAGTGGTGGAGAGAAATTAAAGCTAGGGCTGGCCAAAACTTTGAATGTTTTTTAGTTGTAGTTACAATCTTAAAAAGCAAGTACTTACTGTAGAGTGCATTCTTATCGAATAGAAAACTTTTTGTATATTGGAATGAGAATGGGAATCGCATTGAAAAAAGCAAAACAACAACTTAATCTTATAGTTCTGGGACACAATAATAGACATTTAAATTGTAACCCATACTTGAGAAAATTTGCAAAAATACTTTACTTTATTTTGGGCTTCGTTTTCTTTTTCTATTTCTAACTCAAATGTATGTTATGGTGTATGTACGTATGTACGAATATGTGGTGATGCCACTTTGCAACAAACAGAAAAAACTGACAGAAAAACAACACGAAACAAAATAAAAATAAAAAAAAACCGGCCCGCTAAATAACAACTTTAATTTTGTACGATTGTATATCATTTATTTCGCATTTTCCCATTTTCTCATTTTCCCATTTTTCCATTCGATTCCATCTCTTATTGTCGAGCCAAATTGTTTTTGTTACAAGAACAAGGAAAAACTTTTCATTTAAGCCTTCTCTCTATTTAAATTGCAAACAATTGCCGTGTGTATGTGTATATGTGTGTGTGTGTTTGTGTTGTATTATTATGCGAAATTGTTTGTAACTCTCTCGTGTGTTCAGGTTAGGTTTGTGTGGCTATACATGGCACCAGCAACGCAGCTCACATATGGAGAAGTTTGAAACGTTTTTTCTTTCTTTTGTTCCCTCAATTCTATTCCCATTTGTTTTTGTGGGTTTTTTTTTCTATTTAAATTTACTAAATTTAATACAACAACAATAGCCAACAATTGTTGTACGAAATTACAATCAATTGTGAGAGACAACAACTATGTTGCATGACACAGAGCATGGTAGGTAGGTACTACTCTTGTAAGCCAAGCCATACAACTCAATGGTTTTCCTATGGGTTTTGTCAGTTAGAGATGCACACGCATGCGCATTTGCTAGTTAGACACCCACGTAATGTTCTTATTAAATATTCACTTAAAATATGTGACACCCATTGTGTGAAATACGGTGGGCGGGTGTTTAATAGAGAATATTTTGTTGTTGTGGAACAAAATAATAAAAAAAAAATTTCAAATTTAAGGTTAAACAATTGCATTTCGAAGTCAAATTCAACAGTCATCTGCATATTCCGGATGTAAGTGTGTGGTGAGAAAAAGTTTTTCTAGTTTAAAGAGTCTCTTTCCAATTGAAATTAGCATTTAAATGTCAATTTAATTGCTAGAGGAAGTATTTGAAAGGCTTACGTGTCTTAACTTTTTAAAAAAAATTTTGTTTCAAGTGGCGCCTAATAATTATTTTGAAGTGACAACAGTTCTAACAACAGTTTTTATTTGAACAACAACCCAACAGATGAAAAGTGTTAAAGACCATCAAGCCACAGCTCAGGCTGTTGATTGGATTAATCCTTAAGAGATGAAAGGCGCCAGGAGTTCAAATGCTACTATGGTCTCAATAGGCAATTGAGAAGCAGAGTCATCTCTAGTAGGACAAAACTAATACTCTACAAGACGCTCATTCTCCCCATGCTTCTATATGAAGCAGAGGCATGGACACTATTCAGCATTGATGTAGCAGCCTTGACAGTATTCGAGAGAAAAGTCCTACGTAAGATCTTCGGTCTAGAGCGTGTTGGCGATGGTGTCTGCATCTGATCCAACGGTGAGCTGTATGAGCTCCTCAACAATATGGACGTTATACAGTGTGTTAACGTTCAGCGTCTGCGATCGACTTTGTCGTGCGAATGGAGGAGGATACTCCGGCGAGACGGGATTTGCGGAAGTCTGCGAAAAGGACGACCTTGTTTGCGTGGGAAGAACCAAATCGAAGAAGCCCTATTATAGATTGTTGTGATCAACTAGCGAAGGCGCATTAGAAGCAGAGACGCCTGGAAGAATGGTGTTAAGGCTTTAACCCAGGGCTTTACGATGCACGAGTGGTGCAAATAGACATTGCAAATGAAGTCACCGTAGTCTAGTAGGTATTAAGTTTACTTATTAGATGTAAGGCCGCGGTTCAAACCCCAGGTCATACATGAAAATGAAAATCTGAAAAAATTTTTCTTCGGCGACTTCCCCTCAGCAGATTTCTGGCAAAAACTCTGAGAGTAAAATAAAAAATTGCCATGAAAATTTCTCCAAAATAATTGGACGCTATTGGAATTGATAAATTCGTAATAAAATGCTGACCTACTTAGCCAGACTTTGCGTTGGCTTGAAAGCTTGAGTTTATTTATTGTAGAAATAAAAAAAAAAAAACAAAATTTTTTATTTCCATGAGTTTAAACGAAAATCTTTTAATATTTAAAGGCTACCTTAGAAAACTGTATCCTTCAGTTTTATTATCATCATGTACGAAGGCATTAAAAAAAAAGAAAAAAAAATTTCAGAGCAAATAGTTTGAACAGCATTTGAATGTTATAAATGGTACAATGAACTTATTGCTCTCTCTCTGTCTCTCTCTCCTTCATTCATTTTTATTACTTTATTTGCAACTATTTTAACCATCTTTTCCTTGTTGTTCTTCAGATACTTAAAACGTATCTAGTAACTGTAACTGTTGTTTATTTTACTTCTCCTGTTTCTTTTCTTGCTCTGACATACACATACACTATGCAACATGAACAACAACAACAACAACAAGACAACAAATTGTAAACTTTCTCCACATTTAATATTTGTTCTATGCCACCTTTAATGTTGACTTGAAATTTGTTTCGCTAAACTTTAGTTTCCTTTTTTTGGGGTCTCTAAAGCACCAACCTGGCATGCATTTGCAACAACAACAACAACAACAACTTATAGATTTAGTTCGCTTTCTCTCCTCTTTTTTTTTTGTAGAGTGAATACAAAATAAGGGATGTTATAGATGATGGGATGGATGGTTGGATGGGATGCTTTTCCTCAACATTCATCTGCTATTCCTCCTCTATTCCTTGATTTTTATTGCTTTATTTAGTAGCAAGAAATCAAAAAAAAAAAAAAAACAAAAATCCTACAAAATATTTGTGAAAACGTTCTCAACATTCAAATAAAAATTGTTTATAGCAGTAACAGAAAAGCTTTTATTTTCCTTAACTTCTTGCCTTTAGCAAGCAAATAAATACAAAAAAAAAAACCCAAGAAATTTTGTTTTTCTCAGTGTACAATTATTTGCTTGTGAAGGCTTATACATACAAACGTACACCTACGACAACCGCGAAATTATACAAAAAAAAAAAAAAAAAATTGGTTGAAAACTGTGAAACATAAAACCAACTGATGCAAGAATAACGCCTTTAGCTACTTAAATAAAGAATCGTCCTGTTGTTCTAACAAACAACAACAGCACAACAGCAGAATAGTAAAGCTAGTAAGGGAGAGAAAATAGATTTGAGGAGCTCATATGCTAGAAAAGAATGATGCCAGATTTGCAAAAATAATGTTCATGAATCTTCTCCTCTTTCACTAACTTTCCTATTATCCTCTCCTGGACCACCGGGTACTGTACTTGTTTCATTTGTCAAGTACATGTTCTCTAATCTAACCTAACTAGTGTTTATGAAAGCTTTATTTCATTATAATACTTGGACATACGAAAGACAAGGTCATTATTACCATCACTAGACTGGATGCAGTTGGCGATCATTTTGAGGTAGTTTTCAGCCAAGTTCTCAAACATTTTCAACAGTTTCTCGGCAATAACTGGACAAAAGTTGGGTTTTTAAGCGCAGCAATGTGTGGGTACTGACGTACCCTCAACCAAAAGGTCTAATGACGTCACATGACCTCACCTGCGTGGAAAGAAATTATTCTTTCTAGATACTTCTCATGCAATAGAAGCGAAATCTGTTGTGTTGCGTGACTCGTGGTGACTTTCTGTTAAAGCCACATGCTTTTCAATTCATAATCGTCCATAATCTTATGGCGTTAGAGCAATGCATTGGTGTTAATGATTCTTGATTATCCAAAAGGACTAATGACGTCACATCACCTAACCTGGGTGACTAATTAACGTTACCAACACGTTGAATTATTCATTCTGAAAATTTCTCATGCAGTAAAAACAAAATCAATCATGTTGTGTAACTGGTGGTGAATTTCTGTTGAAGCCTCATACTTTTCAATACATAATCGGCCTTAATCTTACAGTCATAGTGCTTTCAGTTGATTCTAACGGTTTTACTAGGATCAAAAGAATATATCACAATGATACCTGGAATGAATATAATCAGGAATGAGAAATTTTTCCAACAATTAAACCTGGTTTCTCCAAGCCTTGTTGACATAATGACCGAGTAAGAAAGGAACATCATCGCTGAAACAAATTTTGTTTGAAAATCAGTCTTGAAACCCTGTTGCTTTAGTGTCCAATTAAAGTATTCAAGATGTTGCAAAGGATCAGACGGATTTAATTATTGCATAAGTTCGACTCTATACATGCCGCGTGCAAGCCTAAACACAATGTGTGCCGTAATGAGCCGAAAGATAAGCTAAATTGCTTAGAACAGCGTGAATTCAATAAATCGGAATTGTTCGCTACACTTTCTTTAACAGAAGCGATATTTTTTGCAGTGCGTACATTACAATGAAAGTATTCAAGATGTTGCAAAGGATCAGACGGATTTAATTATTGCATAAGTTCGACTCAACATGTGTCGAAGGTGTAAACCTAAACACAATATGTGCCGTAATGAGCCGAAAGATAAGCTAAATTGCTTAGGTCAATGTGGAGTCGACAAATTAGCGATATTTTCTGCTGTACGTGCACTGCGATGATGCATGACCACATTTGAAGCGTTTACAGGCTCTTTACTTTTCTGTTTAATATTGCTCAGTAGGCTGATTATGGCGACCATAGTCATACCATAATGCTCCAAAAGCGGGCTAATTTGAATCATTACTATCGTAGGAAGGGATTCAAATTCTTAAGTGGTAAGCCATTTAGTATATAAATGATACTACAGATGGCGTTGCCGTAGTCTAATAGGTATTGTGTTGGTTTATTAGGCGTTAAGCCACGGTTCAAGCCCCAGGTCAGATATCAAAACAAAATATGATAAAAAAAAAAAAATAAAAGAAAATATTTCTTTCTAGCCGACTTCCTCTCAGCAGATTTCTAGCAAAGCGTCTGAGGCTAAATAAAATTGCCACGAAAAGTTTTTTAAAAAAATCTGTCAATCGGAGTCGACTTTAAACTGTAGATGAACAGTACGAGCAGCTAAATTTAGTAATTAAGTACCACTAGGGACCGCCCTTTAAATTCATCTCCAACAAAACGAACTACGAAATAATATTTCTTCGGCGACTTGCTCTCAGCAGATTTCTGGCAAAGACTCTCTAGAGTAAATAAAATTGCCATGAAAACTTTCTTACAAATCTGTCGTTCGGACTCAACATTAAATTGTAGGTATCCAGCTAATGTATAAAATTAACACACACAATGTAAGTGTTGTGAGAAGCTAGGTTGTAATTCTATTCGAAAAGTTGTACTGACCAATTATGTACGTATGTATGGGTGTAGATAGTTAACTCCATAAATACCTTTTTCAGCACAATCTGACAATACTATATTGAATCTAAACTTTCAAATGAAAACATGGTTCACCCTATTTTAACATAAAATACTCACACATACATACACACCGTCACTGAGCCATGAACATGTTTAACTTTAACAGCAAAAAGATTTCAAAACAAATAACTTCAAATAAATAATAAATAAAGAGTGAAAAACAAAAACAAAACAACATAAAAAAAATAAACAACTGAAACCAAAAAGAGTTAAAATAAAGAAAGAAATACAACCTGCATTATGCAAAGTTTGATTTACGTCGTGTTAAATAAATACAAACAAAAAAACTTAAAAAAAAATTTCAAAATAAATTTGCAAATAAATAAACAAACGAAAAAAAAAATAAAAACTATGAGTGTATTTGGAAAAACAATGTGAGAATTATAAACAAATAATCAGAAAAGAATGAAAAAATCATTTGAAAAAAATGTAGAATCATTTCAAATAATATACGCAGTCCTTCAGTTTTTATTTTATTTTAAATTTTTTTTCTTTGCCTTCATTAAAGGAACATAGGCCTGTCAAAAAGCATATGTCCCATCCTGTCATTATTACCTTAAGTTCCTTTAGTTCAATTAGATACCGTTTTCCAGCTATGATGCCTCTACTTTCCAATCTCTGCTTTGCTATTCGAAATTAACGTTATTATCTCTGGGTGCAGCAGGGCTCAAGCGGTTTTCTTGTCGGATTATTTGGAAAAGGAAAATAATTCTTAAAATTTGAAATTCATTCCTTTTCAAGAGCAACAATTTGGATTGCTCGCGCTTATAGTTAAGCGCTTTACTTACTACATCTGGCCATTTCTCGTAACTTGTGCATAAACGAATCGAAGGTTTATCTATATTTAGGACAGCCACAGCCAAACCATATCATTACAATGAAAGAACAAAAAAATCTTAGTTTGACATCTGCCATGCGAACAGCAGATTAAAATATTACGACCAAAGATTCATCCAGCAATAGCAACACCCTTCACAAGAGTGCTACTGTGCTGCGTAACCCTATGGTTATTCGATAATTTTAGTCCATATTCGACACATTCTAGAAACACTTGAGAAACACTCGTGAACTAAGTCGCCTTGATCCAGTAGATAGTCGTGTTGTTTAGGGTTCAAACCCGTGGTCAGACCTCAAAACGAAAATATGGAAAAATATATCTTCGGCTTCCTCTCAGCAGATTTCTGGCAAAAACTCTGTGAGTGAAATAAAATTGTCATGAAAAGTTTCTCAAAAATCTGTCGTTCGGAGTCGACTTTAAACTGTAGGTCACCCCACTCATGTATAGAAATTAACGCATACAATATTAGTATTTTGAGAAACTAGGTTGTAATCCTGACTAAAGGGTTGTAATGATCAATTATGTATGTTGGCATGTATGCTATCTTATTGAGTTCAGCATCATATTTGACTGTCAACGAAATTCATGTGAGAGCCTACAGTACAAGGTTCGAGGTTGATTACGGCCTTAGGTGTATTTTACATAGCAAAGGTCCTCATCTAAAACACGCTGCAAACATCATCCAATAAAGATCTACCTCGAGATACTCTTAGATGCACTGCATTCATTCAATTTTTCAAATCAATTCGATTAGTAAGTTCCCAACAATTTCATGAAACTTTCTAAACAGGGATAAACTTGGTCAATGGTCTGAACCAGCAGTTCCTTAAGAAGGGAGAAAACATATTGAAGTCACTTCTTCGAGCAATACGATTGTTTCAAGAGTATTATACTCATATTCAAAGGAGTACATGCCAACATACATAATTGGCCATTACAACCCTTCAGTCAGGATTACGGCCAAGATTCTCACACCACTTATGTTGTGTGTGTTAATTTTATAAATGAGTGGCAGGACTTACAGTTTAAAGTCGACTCCGAACGACAGATATTTGAGAAACTTTTCATGGCAATTTGATTTGACTCTCAGGGTTTTTGCCAGAAATCTCCTGAGAGGTTTCGTTTTGATGTCTGATCGAGGAGTACAGTATGGTAATTATCAGAGAGGCCGTGTGTCTGTTATTCAAGTTCTCAGGCCGACAGCTCTAATCCAAGACATTGCATCAAACAATGCAACGATAACGATAACCGTTTCGACAATCACAATATAAATCCAATGAAAGATTTTAGACCGAAGACTCGAATAGCTACCTATGGAGTTGTAGCACTGGATTCTGGCGCTTCTGTATTCTTTCCACGAATATAATTTTGTAGTCTCAGTCTGTTGGACTCTATGGAGTTGTGGCACTGGATTCTGACGCTTCTGTGTATAACGAATATAATTTTGCAGCCTCAATCTGTTAGACACAATACCGCCAAGGTATTTAACATTAGAAGGGAAAGATGTATGATTTCAGGTACTCATTCAAAACAAAAACTAGGAGATGCTTTCGCTAGGATCAATTTAAAATCGGCATAGCTTAGTAGGTAGTTTTTTCACTTATTAGACGAATCAAACTCCAGATCAGACATCATGAAATAGTTCTTTCAATGACCTGCTCCCAGTAGCCTTCTAACAAAAACACTGAAAGAAAATAAAATTGAAAAGTTTATTGCACGAAGTCCATGTTAAACTGTGGGCCACTCCGCTCATAAGATTAACACATAACATAGGTAGTATGATGAGCTAGGTTGTCATCCTGACTAAAGAGTTGTAATGATTAATTGAGTAATAAGTATGAGTTCGAATTGACATTTCTTGGACATTACAGCTTTAAAAGTTAACAATTTATAGCAAGTGGTGGTTGGACAAAAGTACCTCTTTGAAATTATCTTTTAAACGTTAACGCCACAGGACGTAATAGTGTTAACATGAATCTTTTCACTTGATTTACATGCCTTATTACGTTATTTAGTTTTTATTTTTAAAATAATTTTATTACCAACACAAGCTAAAGTTATTGATATGTGCCCCCCAAAAGAAAGAAAATATTCCGGGAAAAGAAAAAAGCAAAAGAAAACTTAACACAAAATCTATAAAGAAAAATGTAAACATCTTGTGCATTCTGTTGACGCCACCAGAACAATTTATTAAGTTGCAACAAAATGTTCACAAATTTTTGCTGCTGTACTGACAGCAGCAGTGGCAGCCGTAAGGGTAAACCAGTTAAGGGAAATCTTAACTGAACAAGAAGTTTTTCTTTGATTAAAAATTATTCAATATTGCGTCAGATTTTGTTTTTCCTTCAATTTGATTAATAATGAAAATTATTTTTTAATAAAATAATATCCTACAGCATTGGCAACCCCTACTTGCCTTGTCAAAATATTTGTTTTCCTTTATTAAACGTCATAGTGCAACTAACAAAAAAAACAAAAAAAAAAAACTTTAGACCAACACAACAGCAAATGTGCATAGATAGACAATCTTAAAACACAATAGCGTTGCCTGTGCACATGGTTTGAAATTAATGGTGCAACACAATACATTGACACCCACCGGATGCATCTTCATAAACATCAACACATTTACGCTTACTTACTCATACACTAGCACATACACATTGCCATGCATACATCCACATCAAAAGCCAAAAAGTCAGCAACAATTTTCAACATGATTATCAGTAAAATTGAGTAAAAAGTAACGGAGAGAGAGAGAGAGAGAGAGAGAGAGATAGAGAGTACAAGAGAAACAAAAAATTACAATGAAAAACTGTTAAGATTGAGTGAAAAAAAAATGGAAACTTTATGGAACATAATTTGGAAAATAAAAAGTAACAGGGCCAGAGCCAGTAAAACTACGATATACTCGTACTTGTACTCTTCCTTGTACCCATATTCGCCATGCTGTTAGTGCCATAGAACTACTTTTTTTCATTCGAACGATATGACGACGACGAAAATCTCATAAACTTTTAATGTGTAAATGTATGGGGCACAAATGTTTGGTTGTGTGTTTTCCTTTTTGTGGAAGAAAAGAAAGAACGATTTTTTGAAGTTCTTTGTCGTTTTTTATTTCGTTAAAGACTGCAAAATGAAAGGGGAAGGGTTGGAGTACTTAAAACACTGAAAGAATTCATTGCCGCTTTTACAGCACTTGGAGATCTGTAAGGAGGAGCTGAGATGGACTCCAAATACTTCTACTTACCATAAGAAAACGAATCGAAATTGGAGTTTGTAGAACCCAAGAGTTAGATTTTCTGGTCAGTAAACTAAACATCATTATTTTGAATCTTGCTTACTTAATTGGTTATTACAATACTTTAGTCAGGTTTACAACCTAGTTTCTCACACCACTTACGTTGTGTTTGTTAATTTTTATCCCTAAGCGGCGTGACCTATTTTTCGATAGATTTTTTTTTGGCGAAAGTTTTCATGGCAATTTTATTTACTCTCCGAATTTTTGCTAAAAGAACTGCTGAGTGGAAGCTGGCGAGGAAATATTTTTTCAAACTTCGTCGTATTTGTGATGTCTGACCTGGGCTTTGAACCACTGCCTTTGGTCTAATAAGCCAACACACAAGCAACTAAACTACGATGACTTAATTTTTATAAAAACTGTGTCCAATTTTCCATGACTCTCCATGACCTTAAGCGATACTTTGGGTTATATTGGCTTGGAGAACCATTGTAAATTGTTGCTTGTTTGCATGCACTTTCGACTTAAATACCCTCAACAAGAAATCGTTTGACAGATTCAAATCGCACAATTACGATGGCCAGTTGACATTATCTCCACATGAGACAACCATGTTCTGTAATATGTGGCACTTAACACCTTCCCGTTAAGATAAATCAATTTAAGCCCAAGGAGAATGGTAATCACCGTCTATAGTGCTAGCTACTGACCGTAATGGTCTGACGAAACAATGACTTCTTCATTTTTGGATCTTATGTGGATTGATGTCATCCTGAAACCAATAAACCAATAATTGTGTTTCTTCATGTACCCATTCATCGAGAAATGGGTCTCATCGTTGAAGACGACTTTTCGATGAAAATTAAGGTCACTTGACAGCGACTCCAGAGTCCCTTCACCGAACGTCGTTGCCTATGGCCTTCCATGTGCTTTGGCAAAGCACAGTGAATAAATCACAAGTCATTTAACAGATGCAACTTTAAGGAGAAAAATGGAAGTCACCGTAGTCTAGTAGATAGTGTATTGGCTTATGAGTCGAGGGGCCACGGTTCAAATCTCCGATCAGATAACAAAAACGAAATATGAAAAAAATATTTCTTCGGCGACTTTCTCTCTCAACAGATTTCTGGCAAAAACTCTCTGAGAGTAAAATAAAATTGCCAAGAAAAGTTTCTCAAAAAAATCTGTCGTTTGGAGTCGACTTTAAACTGTAGGTCGCGCCACTCATTTATAAAATTAACTCACACAACATAAGTGATGTAAGAAGCTAGGCCGTAATTCTGACTGAAGGGTTATAATGGCCAATTATGTATGTATGTATGCATGTCACTTTAAGGACAAGGCCGTTATCAGTTCTCACCCATACTTTTTCCCAAAACTTCTCTCAGTGCATTTAAATCCCATTTTTGAGGGGGGGATGTGAGTACAAAATATTTGGTTTTGATTTGTTTTTCGTGGATTTTTATTTTCTTTTCCTTTTTCTGTCCCGTTTATCCATTAAAAGAAATCTCTTCTACACTAAGTTTATGCTTATAATGGATAACATATTTTTTTGTTATATACCCTACACTCATACATACACATAGATTTATACTCTATATTCTACAACAAAAAAAAGAACTGAAAACTTATTTATACAGGCACACCGATTTATACAAACTTTTGTAGTTTTTTTCCTTTTTCGTTCCTTACTCACTTACAAAATTCTTCTGCGAATACAAAAAAAAAAAAAATAGAAGCAAAAAACGAAAGAGATGCAATAAAAATAACAGAGTGAATAAGAATAAAAAAATAAGATTCCTTGCATAATGCAATATTTGCTTGAGGCTCTTTTTATATAAAAAATGAAGACAAAAAAAAAAAAAAAGAAAAAAATTGAATCTGAAATTGAAAATAAAAATAAAAGAATTTCATTTTCAAGGATGAAAATAATCTAGAAAAGTAAGAAGAAGACAAAAAAAAAAAGGATAGATTTTGAAGGAAAAGAAACACTGTTCGGGGCAGCCTTTGGAAAAAAATATATTAATGCTGCCGCATCATGGTAATCTACAGTGGTGAGGAGAAATAGATTTCGATCAGGTCCTTTGTTGGCATTCGTTTGAAAGGCAAACATTAACAATTTCTTTTTTCTTTTAATTTCTTGATGAAAACTAGGTACCTAACTCAATAGGCTCGTAATCGAACATCGTATTAGAATTGCACAAAATTTATGTCATAAGCAGTCTTCCATTTCTTCTAATTTTCTGTGTCAGTTTTGTTGTTTTAACAATTCCATCCAAGCAGTTTGATACAGGATATCCTATTCACGCTCTAATATGTGGGACTCTGGTCCTGCTTTTAGGTATTGTAAGTATTGCGTGTAAGTATTGTATGACAGAGTTCATACAACCTCACCATGAGAACCGTAGTGGTCTAACTCATTTCTAATTGTCTGCTAGAAATGAATGCGAAAATTCACAAAGCTGTTACGGATTATAGTCCTCTTCAGCCAACCTTTAGATTGGATATTAAAAAGCTACGAGAATTCGTAATTCCTTTAAGGAGCATTATTTATTTGCTTTCCTTTGGTTTTGTTAATTCTCTTTTTCATGCTAAGCAGGTAGTTTTATTCACGATAACAACCTAGTTTCTCACACCACCCATGTTGTGTGTGTTAATTTTATCCATGAGTGGCCTCACCTACTGTTTGAAGTCGATTACGAATGGCAGAGGTTTAAGAATCTTTTCATAACAATTCTATTTAATCTCCGAGCTTTTGTCAGGAAACCGCTGAGAGGAAGTCGCCGGGGAAATATTTCTTCATATTTCGTTTGGTTCGAGATTGAACGAGCTGAGTTGCGTATTGAACCATCCACTATTGTCTAAAATCTAACACAACTTACAATAGTCGTTTCTGATCCGACCACTGCAACTTAAAACAGAGTTTTGATTTGGATTTTGGGTCTCAAAGGATGTCCAGCAAAACATCAGCTTCTTGAAGAAGTTGATCAAAATCGGTGTTAGAAACAAATCTGATTTCTCTCGGACCCAATTGACATTGTTTTAAAACGTGCAATCTGATCCTAACCATACATACATACATACATACATAATGGGTTATTATAACCCTTCAGTCAGGATACGTTGTAGCTTTTTACAACACTCATGTTGTGTGTGTTAATTTTATACATGAATGGTGGGCCCTGTAGTTTAAAGTCGATTCTGAGGACAGATTTTTGAGAAACTTTTCAGGGCAATTTTATTCAGTCTTAGAGTTTTTCTCAGAAATTTGTTGAGAGGAATTCGCCGAAGTAATGTTTTTTCATCTTTCGTTTAGTTTGAGATGCCTGACCTTGGGTTTGTACCTTGGCCTCAAGTCATACAAGTCAACACACTGCCTACTAGACTACGGCGACTTTGAAATTGTGCTCTACGGCATCGGAATTCTGTCACATTGAGAACATTTTACTTATTCAGCCGATATCTTAGGATGATCTACCATCCATCCAATCAATATTGATCTTCTGTACTTTATACAACCCTTCTGCATAGGACAAAACATTCCGCATGGCTCAGTCCTCCCAGTGTGCGATCCTTCCATTCCTCAAAATTTGGTTTGAACTCCATTCAATTAATGCAACCAGCCTGTCAACACGTTGTCCAAAATTTTGTTGTCTAAGGAGGACTGTTTGCTGGCTATCATTACCTATAAATTATGGCTCTTTCACAATGTACCGGGTTTGTTGTCTTCGATGTAGTAGGGAAGATCGTTGCTTATTAAGTTGAGCTTTCTCTCTGTTACAAGAAGTGGTGCTGCCTGAGCTTCCTCCGAAGTCTGTTGTGCCTCAATATGAAGATCCCTCTTCTTCCAGAATGGATTATTTGAAGCATGAATTTAAAATTCCTTAAGCATAGTGAACCCACTGTGATTTCAGTACATACATCATACATAATTGGCCATTGCAACCTTTCAGCCAGGATTACGGCTTAGCCTCTTATACCACTTATGTTGTGTGTGTTAATTTTTATACATGATTGGCCATATCTACAGTTTAAAGACGACTCCGAACAACAGATTGTAGAGGAACTTTTGTAACTTTCAGAGTTTTTGGTAGAAATCTGCTGAGAGGAAGTCGCCGAAGAAATATCTTTTCATATTTCGATTTTGATGTCTGACCTTGGGTTTGAACCGTGGCTTTACGTCTAATAAGCCAACACACTACTTATTAGACTATAGCGGCTTCAAAAGATTTGGATTGTAATTTTAGTGGAAAATATTGATTCGATAAAGTCTTTACTGGTTTTCCAGCGTAGGGCATTCGTGCTTTTCATGCGCAGCCCTTAGGACTGACAAACTCCTTCACTAGTTTAACATAATTCAGTCAGTACGGGGACTGCGGTTTTTTATACGTGCTCAAGAGAGCTATGGTAATCAAAGCTACCACTTCGACCTAACCTAACCTAAGTCTTTACTGTGGAGCAATACAAGGGCTTGCTATAAACTTGTAATGCAAAATTCTCAAAACGGTTTTCATTACAAACTATAGTCTTGGAAATCAAAGAATTTTCGAACAAAAATTTGTTTAAAAAAACTAGCATTTCTGTATACATGGACTAACGACTGAAGCCATAATAAATTTTGTCCAACGGCTTGTTTAAATTGTTCAACATATGAATACCAAGCAATTTAAGCATATGTAATGCTAATAGAATTAAAATTTTTCCAATAATGAAAAATTTTTCCAAAATTTTCCCCTTTAATAAAGTGTACAACCCCACTGTGCAAGGAGGCATCATAAAAATCTGCTTAAATATGATGGCAGCAAGAGGGAAAATGCCACGACAAATATATACAGTTTTGGTTGTAAATAAATTCATACGGTATTTTTTTTTTGGGGATATAAAAAGGCGTTGTTGTTGTAAATGTTTGTAGCCACCACCGTTAGTAATACACCTGTAACTACGATATACTCGTATGTATGTATGTATTCCCCAAAAGGTAAAAGTTTCAAGCTTTCACAAAAGAAAAGCAAAGGAAAAAAAAAGATGCACAAGCATAAGCTTACAACATACAAAACAAATTGCATTTATGAATATGACAGCATAATTGTGTGTGTGTGTGTGTGTGTGTGTGAATGAACAATATTCATATCCTTTTTGCCTTACAGTTAACATATGTAAGTATGTCTACGTGTATTATAGAGCGAGAGTGTATGCTTTGCGCTGTATTTGCAACATAGTTGCAGGCATCGAAAGTTAAATCATCATGTAAGTAAAGAAGGAAAAAACTACACACACACACACACACACACACACACACTAAGCAACTTCAAGATTTTACTTAAGGTGAGTCGTTTTTTGTTAATGCTGGCTTGAGATTTGGGCTGTGCCAAGTCAAAGAAAACAAAAAAAAGAGATTTTTTTTTTTTTTTTTTTTTTTTTTTTTTTTTTTTTTTTTTTTGGTTACAACAGAAAAATGAGTTAAAAATTGAAAAGCATAAGGAGTCGCAATTTTTCTCTGTTGAATGTTTAATGTAATCACATTTTGTCAAATAAAAGTCAACAAAAGCGGTTGCATAAGTGCGCTCGACTACATTGCAGTTTGGTTCTGCTGTTGTGCGATGCCAATGTGATGGCAATGTGGTGGCTTAAGTACGTCCCTTTAAGAATTTCTGAAGAAAATCTTCGAAAAGTTTGTTTGTTTCCCGTTTTTCTTCTTCTTCTTCTTCTTCATCTTTAGTTTTCAGGTGTTTAACTTGTTTTCTTTTTGCCTGTTTTTCTATGGTTTTTTGTGGTTATAAATAAAGAATTCGCTCCTTCTCCTCCATAATTTGACTGGGACTTAGAAGGGAAAATAAACTCTTTTAATTTGATGTACTTTGTGTAATCAGTAAAGTTAAAAGTACATTTTCAGAGTGTATGTGGTTCATACCGTAATTGTTCGCCTTACAAAATTTTTTTTTTTTAATTTCATTTTAATTCTTGACATGATTATGAGAATTTTTCTTTTAAAATATTGTCTTGAAAATTATTGTTGAATAATGCAGTCCCTCCTGAGGGGAATACTTGGCTTATACTGCTTTTAAATGTTTAATATTTTTTGATTAAAACTTACAAACATACTAACATACATACATAATGGACCATTACAACCCTTTAGTCAGAATTACGGTCTAGTTTCTTACACCACTTATGTTGTGTGTGTTAATTTTATACATGCGTGACGGGGCCTACAGTTTAAGGTCGACTCCGAACGACAGATTTTTGAGAAACTTTTCATGACAATTTTATTTACTCTCAGAGTTTTTGCCAGAAATCTGCTGAGAGGAAGTCGCCGAAGAAATATTTTTTCTTCTTTCGCTTTTAATACTGAACCGAGGATTTGAACCTTGGCCTTTCGTCTAATAAGCCAACACATTACCTACTAGACTACGCGACTTTCTTTATTTAAAACTTAAATTCGTTAATATTCGTTAATATTCTTCATACAAGATTGACTGAACTTCTACTCCGTCTCTTGCTTGCTTTGCCTTGCCTTCTATATATAGCAACGTAAACAGTCTGATGAATGTTCTCGTAGGCGAAGGTCCGGGTCTTTGCGTTCTCGAGAATTCTATGAATGTAAACCTGTTGTCTACATTTATTCATGCTTACTTGTTTGTTGTTTGTGTATGTTGTTTACGTTTGTTCTTTCATGTTATTGGTTGGTTGTTGGTTTATCCCTTTTTCGTTATACTGATATTGTTGCAATATTTTTGTTTATTTATTAATCAAGTAAACAAGTCCATTGTTTTGTTTTTATAACTTTTGTTTAACATTTTAATGTTAAACGATAGTGTGGTGATAGCCATTTAACAATTTCTTCACGATGACACGAGTACTGTTTATGTAATCGATAGTCGTTTTGTCGGTTCTAAAACTCATCTTTTCTAATTTAGAGTCGTTTGGTTATTAATTGGACTTGCAGCCATTCAAAGTAAAGTAATAACTCGGCATTTATTTCGGTCCAAAACATTCCCCCTCTTCTTTGGAATTTTTTTTTGCATCTTCAGCATAGTTCTCCGAGATGCAGTCTTGATTTAAGTTAGTCAAGTTTTGTTTATTCGGCACGGTATGTGAACGAAGTGGAAAATTTTGTAGTGGAAAATTCTGTCCATTATTGATTAGTCAATGGATTGCTGAGGGCATTACAATGCATTAGATTGTCCGTTTTATTTTTTCTATAGATCTGCACGATTAAGGTCATCGGACAGCGGTAAGTTAGATTTCAGAAAAGAGAACTTGATTTTGATAGAAGGACTTGATAGGAGTGACCATATGACAGTTCAACAGACTCTATGATTGTGCTTTAATTTATTGTGTTCTGTGCTGTGGTACTAATTGTAAGAAATTTAAAGAAAGCTTGAAGTAATTTCGTAAGGAATGCATATTTATAGCCTTTAAAAGATATATCTTAAGTAATAAAACTCTTCTCTCTCCGTATAGCAATTCCTTTACATTCCCTAACTTGCTTTTGTTTATTAGTGCCTATTTTACAACAACAATATCCAGACATTACACGGCTTAAGTTTACAGCACTTAAATGCCGCCATATTTACTACTGCAAGATATTTAATCAAATGGCATGGCAGCAATAAAAGTGCCAAAATGGTCTGGGCCATAACGAATTAACAACAATATCCTTGTGATAAGGTACGCCTAAGCTCATGGTGTTGATGTTTGTCTCTGATTAAGCACAAGTGTGTACGCACACAGAGACACAGTGTGTGTGTGTATGAGTTAAAATAAGCATTAATTCATAAACTAATCGTAACAATAACTTATGCAACTAAACACCATTAACACTCACTTACTCTTGTTCTCAGAGCCATTGGACTCTCTCAGACACAAAATTATAATGCCGCACATAACACACACACATTTATAAACGAATAGTCGCATAAAATAGCCCAAAGGCGGTAAGTTTTACATTTTGCACCTGTGATTATGTAAATTTTCATATTTTCAAACACACACACACTTACACCATGCACTTACACTTACAGACTTACAAACATAAAATTCTGTATTATGTAAGCGTAAGAGTACATAGTATTTGACAGCAGGTTTGTGTGAGTATGAGTATGATTTAATAAAGGATTGTGTAGGTTTCGTAATTGCTCTCCCCAATCATTTGTAGATGCGTTTCAACAAGGGAAACTGCAAGAAAAAAAGAGAAAAAATTAACAACTCTTGAGTACGAATTAAAGCTTTAAGGCATCATCAACACATTCTATACAAGGCAAGTGTATTTATTTGAATTGTAGTTGTTGTGGTTGTACCCACATATGTTTAATTTTATGTATGTACATACATACGCTACGTGTATGCTATGTATGTACCCAGTAATTCGTACTCTTTATTATTGTTTTCAATTGTATTGAAAGTTTGTGTCCCCGTTTATTATAAATACATGCCCATGTAGAGGTACACTGTAAATATTTGCCTATGTATTCTTATTTCGTTTTATGCGTGTGTACGTATGCTATGAAGAGCATTGGCAAGGGTTAGAGTGTGTAGTGGGGATTCAATTTAATTTCGAATTTTATTAAAATCCAGTCTGTGGTAAATGCGGTGCTAGTTAGTGATGGTGGTGGTAGTGGTGCTGCCCTCAGATTAGTTTTGAATTGTAATGCATATGTAGGTGTGTGGGTGTGTATGTGTGTGCATTACATTCGCTTTCTTTTCCAGAAATTTCAAATAATGTTTTCAATATTTAATTGGCAGTTACATGCAATGGACGTGAATGGTTTTACAAGCAAATTATTATTTTTGATTAAAATTCTCACTCTCAGTCAGGGATCTATTGCTTATCAATATGATTTGACAAATTTAAAGGGCGGCCTCTAAAGGTACTTACTTACAAAATTGGTTATTACAACTCAGGATTATGACGTAGCTTGTCACAATATGCATGTTATGCGTGTTAATTTTGTCCATGAGTGGCGGGACTTTACAGTTGGCTCCGGACGACAGATTTTTGAGAAACTTTTCATGGCAATTTTTTTTATTTCCACGCGGAGTTTTTGCCAGAATGCTGCGGAGTGTAAATCGCTGAAGAAATATTTTTTTCGTATTTCGTTGTGTTCAATTTGTCTGTTTGGGTTTGAATCTCGGCTTGACATTTAATAAGCCAACGCCCTGCTATGGTGGTATATGCCGAAATCACTTTTATTTGCTACCAGGATCTGCCAACCGAACTTAGACAGCTGAAAATGGGCATCTTGTTGAAACTAACAATTAATCTCCATGGTCGGATAAATCCCCATGGTCGAATATAGCATATAACAACACGTGCAAATAACAAAATTGTTTCAAAATGGATGTTCTATTCGGCCAACATACCACGCTTTTTGCCCATTTTACGAGCACAAAAATCATGCTGCCGAGAATTGCATTCAGAATTTGATGGATAAATTAGAGTTCACTGACTCAGTTAACGATTGGTCAGCACCCATCCGTCAATGATAAAAAAAGATGTGCTAAGAGCATTCTCACAATTCGTGGGAGTCTGCAGAAGTATCCGAGGTAAATGATCGCGCGTAGCTAGTAAGAACTCAGACTTTTGCAGACTACAACTTGGCGAATTTTGTATCGTCTTGGACCTGAATCAGTACAAAATTCAATTGATACAGGCATACAACAAGCATAGACAAAGACATGTGTGCGCCGAATGGGTCCTAAGGCAGTTGGTAACTGCGATGTTCAGCGATGAAGCCCATTCCTGAACAAATGAGTACGCGAACAATCAAAATTGTCGAATTCCGAACGATACTAATCCATATAAGATCCAAGAGTGCCCAATTTATCCCAAAAAGTCACTGTTTGGTGTTTATTTTAGACTGACGGCATCATCCATTCATATATCCTTGAAACGATGTTGACCACGCCATCACTGTTAATGGCGAGCTCTATTGCACTTTATGATTACCAATTTCAATTGAACTGAATTAGATGATCTTGAAACTAGCAGAATGTGCCACACAACTCATGACATATTGAATATGCTACACAAGCGTTAGAAGGATACTGTCAACGGCAAGCAATATAGATCGTCGATTATCAACTTTTTTTGGATTTGAAGTGGCTAATCGGACACCAGCGATTTGTGGTTTTAACAGAATGGAGCTACGTACCACATAGCTTAAGTCACATTGGATTTTCTGAATCTCACATGGATTTGAAATGAACTGACACACTGAGATCCAGTGATTTGAACTCGTGGAGTTTTCCTAAGTCGAAAGTGTATGTGGATAAACCACAAACCACAGCGGTTTTCAAAGCCGACATAATCCATGTCATCGATCAAATTCAGCCTGATTTATGCGCTGGAGTTATGGAAAACTTGAGATTTCGAATGTGACACAACCCGAGCAGTCGTGGTAGACACTTAAACGATGTTATATTCCACACATAATGCCATCAATAGGTTTTCAAATGAATGAAAACGTTTGATGATACCATGAACACACTTTGTTTTATGCATTTGAACTTAAAAATCGGTTGCTTCCAAAAGTTTGAAGAGAATTGAACACATTACTACTGCTCTATGTATTCCAGTTCTTTTCCCAAAGAACTGCTCGCTTACTTTAATAAATAAAGTACCCAAATGATACAGTGACCATCAAAAGTACACTATACACTGTACACTATGAAAAAAATTCTAACACTTAGCAAAATCAACTTTTAATACTTAAGGACAGTGCCCGAAAAAATTTGACAAGATTTTGAATTTTTTTTTCAATTTTAAAAAAATTGACAATATTTTGTCGGAAAAATTTGACAATATTTTGAAATTTTTTTTATTTTTTTTTCTTTTAAAAACTGTTAATGAAAGAATTTTAAATAAAAATAACGGTAATTTAATTAATTTATATTTTTTTTATTAGTCCGACTGCTTTTGACGCTCACTGTATATCAAATCTCTTAATGCTTGTGCTTTCTATGCTTCTAAGCAAATTAATTGATTCTTAAGAAATTCATTAATGACCAGAAATTAATTGTGATATGAATGCAGTCCGCTGAGACCTGACTTACTATGGCTATGTTTGTGTTTTAAAATATATTTTAATACTCATCTGTATGTGTGTGCGTGTGTGTTAGTGTGTGTGTATGTGTGTATTTGTATTCTAGTAAACCACTTATGGCTCATAAATTTAAGATTAGAAATAAATTCAAAACTATTTTTCCCTTTAAACCATTAAGGAGGCATTGAGCAGAACCGTATATTTATAAGCCTAGATTTTTGGGCATATGTATGCATGTATATACACGAGTATAAGCCTTCATTTCATATGTAAAAGTTTTATAAAATATTTTATTATACAATACGATACAAATAAAATATTTTATTTTACATTTATTTTGTGTGTTTCTGTCTGTCTGTCTATGTGTCTGTGTATATGAATTGAGATATTTTTGGGTTGGAATTCGAGCTTTTTAACCTCTAGGCCTTTTATGAAACCGACCAACCAACCAACTAGCCAGCCAGCCAGAATACAATACAATATTGCCATGAAATTGCTGGTGCATGCCACTATCATTTTTGTACATTTGATGCAGTGAGGCTTAGTGCATTTTGGCAATTGGAAATTATTTGCCGGACATCATAAATGCTTGAAAACACAAGTCCTTCATCTTACACACTCCAAATATTCTATCCAGTATTCTATTTGTATGGCACCAATATGGCATTACAATATGAATGCGGCCAATTTCGAGGGCACTTGCTGTTGTTGTGCTACGCACAATTCTATTTGCAACAAGAGATTTATAATTTTGGTTTCTAACTATGATACTCTGATTAATTTGTATAATTAAGCAGCAGCCTTTACTTTACTTAGTGCTCTGCTCTGTATTTAAGCAGCTCTGGTAACGGCCGCACTGCCATGCATTTGCCATTTGTTGTCAAGCTTGGAATAGAGCAGCAACAGAGAATATGAAATTAAATGTTATATTGGACACAATATTGCTTATTCATAAGTCAATTAAAATGTTCTCCCCTTCCCCCGGAGGATAAAATAGAATTATAAATGCCAGCCAAAGCCAAGCAAAGCCAAGCAACAGTGCAATGTAGCAGTGTGCACATAGCCAGCACATAGATTGAGTGAACAAGTGCATTTAAGCGTCCCTAGTTTATTGTTTGCCCCATAAATGTTCACAAAAAAAAAAAAACCGCACGACATATTATCTGTAATCTTAACCGATAAAACCACAACTTATTAAACCACAAAACATGTTATACAACCAACCAACGAACCAACCATTCAACCATCCAACCATCCGTTCGACCCATCATCGACCATCTTCTACTACATCTGCCATGCTAAACAAGAAGTAGGTGGAAGGAGGCAAATCTTAAGCCTTAACTATGCCAATAACTCAGTGTTCAATTGTAAGCAGCAGCATCAATTCTAAAACCATAACCATAAGACGTTTGTTTTTCTTCTATTTTCCTGCATATTTCCTTTGCCTTACATTTGGATGCGGAGACAAATGTTTTAAATCCCATTCCAATGAAATTAAGCATCAATTACAAATACCACCATAAATATTCAATTTTCAATATGAAACCATTGGAGCAAAGAAATTAAAGAGAGTCAGAGAGAGAGAGAAAGGGAGAGAGAGCAATAAACCCAATGAACAATATAATTACAGACTCTGGCAAATAGTATACGACCGAAATATGCAAATAGTTTCACTGGCAATATACCATACTGGTGTTGTATTGTCTGGATTCTTATCAATTTTTTAAAAGTCAACGATAAATTACCGGCATTTTTTATTAAAAACAATTTTAAAACCGTTAATTAAAATGCAAAATTAATATGCAATGACTGAACAGAATATGACTGCAGCTGCACATGGCAACACGATCCATAATCAGACTACGAATGTAGCAGAGACTACATATCTGAAGCCATTTGACGAGGCAAACACTTATTGGCTACGCTATTGGTAGTAATTTCTCTAAAGTCATATTGACTTTCCTCATCGCACTAAAGGAGTCGTTATCAAAGGATTCCGTTCACACAACTTTGATTCAAATCAGAGGTAAGTTTATGCTTAATCTTCAACACAATGATCTTCTCTCTTTGGGAGTTTCTAATCCTTTCCAATCATATTACTTTAGATGACAGCCAAGTCTTTTTGAGATTCGACAATATCCTATTGGTCCCGCAATTAGTACAAGCAACATAAACTGGTTTAAAGTGAGTACCACATCAAGCGAAAGACCAACTTAATTGCAGAAACATTGTGCGGAAGAACACAGTTGCTAGCTTCTAACCTGAAGTTACTGCAGCTCATAAGAACAGTGAACTATCTAAGGTCTTACCGTGCATATGACAGATATACTTACTTACTTACTTACTTACTTAATTGGCCATAACAACCTTATTAACGGATTTCGGCCTGCCGCAAAACATCCTTCCAGGCGCCTCTGCTTCTTGCGCGCCTACGCAGTTGGTCACACCAATCGATGACAGAGCTTCCTCGATTTGGTCCTTCCAACGGATACATGGTTGTCCTCTTCGCCGACTTCCGCAAATCCCCGCGTCAAATACCCGTCTCGGCGGAGCATCCTCCTCCATTCGAGGAGCTCATACAGCTTACTGTTTATCGGATGCGGAAATCTTCGCAACTCGCACTGGACCGAAGATTTACGTAGGACTTTTCTCTCGAATACTCTCCAAGGCTGCTGCATCGGTGCTTAATAAGGTCCATGGCTCTGCGCCATAAAGAAGCACGGGTAGGATGAGCGTCTTGTAGAGTATTAGTTTCGTCGCACGAGAGAGGTCTTTGTTACTTCAATTGCCTATTGAGACCATAGTAGCACCTGTTGGCAAGAGTGATCCTGCGCTTGATCTCCAGCCTGGCAGATATAATCGGGTTTAAACGAATATTCATGCCACCATATAAGCTTTAGGCTTTGTTTACGTGACATTTATTGTAATAAGAAGATGTCTGACGCTTCCTAATGAGTTGAGGTATTCTAAAATTAGCCTAGGAGCTCATAAGGCCATCGAAAAAAAAAACTTGGAGGCATTGATCACATATTTCCTGTCAATTTTACATCCTGTGCAACAAACTATAGCTCAGACAATATGAAAGTAGTATGTTCGTGGTCCGTGTGGATCGGACGACCCTCAAGATTTGTCATAGTCAGGGGTCTAGATAAGTTAAAGGTTTTCCTAGATTTGTTTGATTTAAGTTACTCAAATGCTTTTAAAAATCCTATCATGATGATGTGAATTTTATTTCCCAAAATGTGGATCACATCCTGGGCAACAAACGCTACCTCAAGCAATACAAGGCTGTGAACTTAACTCTGCTGTAATGCGCAAAATCTTGACCATTATAAGGTCCAGAATAAATAAATGAGAGTTGCTCATTAGAGACTAAGTCTTACGCGTAATACTTTTGTAGACAATCGTTCACTTTCTCTGTCACTCTGCAGCATTGATAATATACAGAGAAAGATTTCTTTAAAGGCGCTCTCTGTTTTGCTATTTCAAATAGTTTGAAACGTAACTGGAGTTGTTAACGGTCTGTTCAATCTTCTTTATTTATGGGATTATTCTTAGTCCTCTAAATGCCTCGCAGTACACACCGGTCTAAGCGATGTAGTAATTTAAACTCATGGCTGATCTCAAGATGCTGTTAGCCATTATGGTACTCAATGGTTTGGGAATTTTTGGGAAGCTATTTCCCTTGACGTTAAAGTTCAAACACTATCAATCGATATTATTTATTACAACATTGTGTTAAGACGCCGTTATTAGTTCATATCGCTTTTATGACCCTAGTTTTTCAATGACTATCACACAGATAACACAATTGACTTGTAAGTGTTTAACGCAAGTAAGGATGTTAATTCAATCCTATCAGTCATGCCTACCCTAACCTCAACTTCCTGGGCTGTAAGGTAATTAGATTTGAAGTTGCAGACAGGCATAGCAGGTCATATTTCATTTCAAATCTAAAATTTTGATCAAACTTGTGGAAGATTCCTAAGGAATGATTGCTTGTACGATACAATATTATAAGATTTTAAGTAACTCCAGGCTGTTTTAATATTAAATTCAAAATATTTTCTTCAAATCCCCTATCACTCACTCAGTAATTAAAAAATCATTTGAAAAAAAAAGAAAAATAAAAACTTTTCNTGATTTGATTTGATTTGATTTGATTTGATTTGATTTGATTTGATTTGATTTGATTTGATTTGATTTGTCATTTCATAATTTCATAATTCATTGGGTTGTCATCTGATGATGATGATTTAAAATCTAATCAATTTAATTTACTCTCTGAATAATAATGAACTTTATTTGATTGGTTTGCGTTAAAATTTTGTACAAATAAGTTAATCTCCTAGTAAATTTTGCATACAACCTCTTAGATGGATGGCTGGCTGACTGGCTGACTGACTGACGATCATAAATCAAAATTTTAAATCTTCTTAATGACAAAATACTTTCGCAACTCACCACTTTTTTTTTTTTTTTGTTACTGGTTCCTTCCTCTTACACCATTACCCCTTTTGACAGCATAGCTTTACTCATTATTGCCATAAACTTGAAGCTAAAAGTTCATTTTCTTTCAAGTTGAGTTAATTAATCATTTTCTCTTCAGAAAAAAACCAAAAAAAACTAAAAAAAACATCGAAAATCTTATTTAGAAATACGAAATACAAAATGAAAGGAGGAAATACAACCAACCAACAGGCAATAGGGCTTTACAATATGCTTGTCAGTAGTGGGTTTGAGATTTTTCATTCCCTTCACTTCATTTACAAAGTATTTCGCATTTTCAATATCATTGGTAGGCTATGGGTTTGTACAATTCGGTTCTGGTCTTTATAAGTTTCCTCTACAAAACTTTGTGTTTTTTTTTTCTTGCTTGATTTTATAAAAATTTTTAAAATAATTTTCATAGAAACGTAATTTTGGGGTTCAAAAGCAAACGCATAGAATTCTTTTTTTTTTTTTTTTTTTTTTTTTTTTGGGTAAACAAAGATTGACTTTCATGTTATTTTCATATAAATTTGTTGTTGGAAATTCTTTCCATTCATTTCTAAAGGAGTCAAAGAAAATTTATGAATAAAACTAAAAACAAGAACTATGGATCCTTATTTTCCAACTCATCTGGTTATAAATACAAACAGATGTGTGTGTGTGTGTGCCTGTTTGTTGTTAGCTATTTAGTTTACTTTACATACAATCAATGCACAATGGGTCCATAAGCAATAAAATATATTCGTTAAATTGTTTTGTCAAGGAATTCATCTATCTTGACTCCGCCGTTACCATCAAAATAATGTCAGTCTGGGGATCAAGCGCAGGATCACTGTTGTCAACAGGAGCTACTATGGTCTCAATAGGCAATTGAGTAACAGAGACCTCTCTCGTGCTACGAAATTAATACTCTGCAAGACGCTTATCCTACCCATGCTTCTTTATGGCGCAGAGGCATGGACCTTATTAAGCACCAATGCAGCAACCTTGATAGTACTCGAGAGAAAAGTCCTACGTAAGATCTTCGGTCCAGTGTGAGTTGGCGAAGATTTCCGCATGCGATATAACAGTAAGCTGTATGAGCTCCTCAATGACATGGACGTTGTGCAGCGTATTAACATCCAGCGGCTGCAAGGGCTCGGCCATGTCATTCGAATGGAGGAGGATGCTCCGGCGAGACGGGTATTTGATGCGGGGATCTGCGAAAGTCCTCGAAGAGGACGTCCTTGTATCCGTTGGAAGGATCAAAGCCCTGTCATCGATTGGCGCGCAAGAAGCAGAGGCGCCTGGAAGGATGTGTTGCGGCAGGCCGAAATCCGTTAATCGGGTTGTAATGGCCAATTAAGTAAGTAAGTAAGTAAATTGTTAATGATAAGATCGTCTTAATAATTATTTACAACAAGTTGGACAAACACTGGACCATTTTAAACCCATCTTGGTATTCGTATTCGTTTTCTCTGTCTTTGCATATGGTAATATCAAGGCTTAATAAAAATATAAAATTCGCTCTGAAATACAAAATAGGTCAGTCGGGTGTAAGTCTCGGTTGGTTTGTGATTTTGATAACTGCATAAGAGCCTTAGGATGGTCCTGAGATCTGCTTCTATTGGATTTCATGGCATAGTGCCACACCAGGGAATGATATGGCGTATACCCTTGGTAGCTTGAGCTACAATTCTGTATTTGACTTGGTGGTTAGTACACCTAAGCACTTATGGAAAGATGAGCCAAGGCAGTAATGGTGGAAGGACAGATTGGTTATGTTACATTTGGAAGAACCTTAAATTTCTATCGACAATGATAAAACCGCCTCTCAGGCAGAGCTGATTAAGTCCATTGTGAGATTAGTTAGGCTTTCTTACAGGTCACTGCATATTTAGTTTGCTGACAAGAATTTGATATGAATTCCAGCCCCATAATTTCATAATATGGGCAAAACATCTCCGAAATATCTGTTTAGCACTTGGAAGCTTAATCACTGGGTTTAAGCTGTCTCTTGGGAATTATAATTCGGCCTCTCCTGATGTTTGTAAACGGATTGTACAAGCTCCGTTCAAATTTGCTTAGCTGACCTTTAAGTTTTCTTTATTCTGTCCACAACTTCAACATTTCCTTCACCTTTCGTTGCTTTTCTTCTACTTAAAAACGAATCTAATGGTAGTCAATATTCCCCGATTGTTGGCTTTACTCACCATCATGGCAGAGCACGTCTCCCAACTAACCAAGCAACCACAAGAATAATTGATTTGAAGTATTCCTGTAATTTACAGTTACAGGATGCTGTGCTTCCTGTGACCAAGAACTCTAACACACATGTTGGAAAGAGGCATGGGACTACAATCTGAACGCATTTAAATAATTGGCTGCCCTTATCGTTGGTATTTATACCCCTAGTGCTCTTCTACTTACTTGTTTTCCTAATTGGTAATCACTAGCCTTTAGTCAGGATTATAACCTAGCTTCATACACCACCCATGTTGTGTGTTAATTTCATTAATGAGTGGCGAGACCTCAGACCAGAAGCGTCACATTTTGAAGCAATTTTCATGGCAAAGTTTTATTTGCTCTCAGAGATAATTGTCAGAAGAATGCTAAGAGGAAGTCGCCGAAGAAATATTTTGTCAAAATTCGTTTTGTTCAAGATGTCGTGGCTGGGCAACACATTACCTACTAGACTATGGTGACATCAGTCTCGCCATCTTATTGCAATTCGTCTACAATTGGTATCACCACAGACTGAAGCTCGCAGGACTGAAGCCACAGACTGAAGCCAAGGAGTGATTGACTAGCACATAAATTTTCAATTAATAGACGGAGAAGATGCCTACTGTGATGGAAGTCTTTAATACACGGTCAAATTGACGGAAAGACTGAAGTTATTGGTCTCAATATCAAGATATTAAGTTCTGTTCGACTTTATAAAATTGTTTCCTCGAAACATGCCTGAATTAATTCCATGCGGGAATGCTTCAGAGACAGTAAAAGTGAGTTGAATATTTGCGTGAGTGTTTGCCGCAAGAAGTTCTCCTCATTCGAATGCTTCAATTTCTATTTGGGCTTTTAACAATGAGAATACATAACTATTCATAGTTCCTTTCACCTTGCCGTACTTACAGTGAGCCTCAAAAGAAACTGTACATCATGGAGAAAATTTTAACACTCACCAAAACTGAGCTTTTACCACTTAATTAGAGTGCCCGAAAAAATTTGACAATACTTCGAGAAACAGACTGTTGTGGTATATACAGTGAGCGTCAAAAGAAACTGTACACTCTGGATAAAATTTTAACACTCACTTAACTTTTATTACTTAAGGAGAGTTCCCGCAAAAATTTGACAATACTTCGAGAAACAGACTGTTGTGGTATATACACTGAGCGTCAAAAGAAACTGTACACTCTGCACAAAATTTTAACACTCACTTAACTTTTATTACTTAAGGAGAGTGCCGGCGCAAAAATTTGACAATTTTTCGAAAAAATTTTTTTCAAATTTTTTTTTTTTTTTGTTTCAATATGAAAATTGTTAATGAAAGAATTTTAAAATGAAAATAACTGTAGTTTATTAATGTATAGTTTCTTTTGAAGCTTACTGTAACTTAACAACTTGTAGAGTTAATTCAAAAAATGCTTTCATTCATGAAGTTTTCAAGTTATTTCCTCATCACTTTGGAACACTGTGCAATCAGTTGGCCTGTTTATGGTAAGTAAACCTTATTGTAATTTGTGTTGTTGTTATTTACTTTAAACTTCTAATTGGCTTTGTAAAAAATATATACACAAACACACTCTTTACATACTGTATGTAGCATAGCATATTTAGATAGACCTACTCTGAAAATAAATAAAAAAAAAAATGAAACATTTTTGTACGAAAAAAAAAGGGAACAAAAAAAAATTATTATGAAGTAGATAATGAAGCTACTGCATCATAAATCAAAATGTCAAAAAGAACTTAAACGTGAAAATTCGCATTATTAACACCAAAATAAGGAAGAAAAAAGTGTACAAAATGAGCAGAAAACAAACCGCTGGCATACAAGAATTCAATATGAAACTTGATTTTTTTTGGGGAAAGTAGTAGGGTTGTTTAAGTTTCGAAAAACAAAAAAAAAAAAAAAAAAAAAAGCAAGAAAGGGAACCAATGAAGAGTAAAGATTGTTGTTAATCCAGTGGGTAAAAGTTAACCATACTCTAGTGGGCTATCAACCACCTTTAAAGTGTCTCGTTGGGTATGAGAACCAGTCTTCAAAATTTATGATTTTTATAAACTAAGGCTGCTGCTAGTGCTGCTAGCGGTATTGAAGTATTTTAATACGAATGGCTACAACAGATAATAATGAATCTCTCTCTAGTAATTCTAATCGACTTCTCTTTATTCTCTGATAGTATTTGTATTGGCGTTTTCACCCCCTTCTTGAAAATAAAGTTCATTTCACTGGATTTTTAGAAGAAAAAAAATATTAGAAAACTTGATCGCAAACACTATCAGGGGAGTAGAGTGTAATGAAAATCAAAATATATGTTCATCCTGGGAATAATATGGTGACTATAGAAACAGAGAACAGAAAATTATAGAAACGTCAAGCAATGGTAGAACTTAATTTGCTTTTTTTCTTTGCTTGCTCACATGTTGTGCATGCCTTTGTACGTGCTTAATAAAAATCGTTTTTGGAATTCCATTTGAAAGTCTTTCATTTCTGCCGTCATCCCTTAAGACAATTCAGCAGATTAATTTAATTTGTTGAAAACCAAAAACAATAAAAAAAAAAATCTTTTTTTCCTTTTTACTTTGATATCAAACAGCACACATGTTCACATTACAAACACGTACCATCAACCTTTGAAGACAACTTATACTTGCGCTATTAATGTACAAAGCGAAACTAAAAACCTAATTTGTTCGAATTTACGAGAACATACTGTCATACAAATATACGCCTTTACTTCTAATTTAATTATGAAATAAATTTTGAAAGTGGACATGTTACGCCACGTAATTATTCACACATTCTATGGTGAGCCACACGTACAGAATCCACCAAAATGATTGACACAATCCAAGCACTTGAAATCGGATATATCAGGTATATTTTGCATATCCATTGGCTAAACATAAGCTGGAACCCATGTCTAAAATATACCCTCCATCACCATTGAATCGGGTCTTTCGTTAAGCCCTTCATATCTTTAAATTTTGCTGAGAGTGTGCTTAAGATAACATCGAAATTTTTTATTCGTTTGAATGCCATGTTGATACCATTATGTCTGGAATACAGCATTGTTTAAATGTGCACACTCTTCTGAGTGCAGAGCATTCATACATACATACACAATTGGTCATTACAACCCTTTAGTCAGGATTACAAACTAGCTTCTCATACCACCCATGTTGTGTATGTAAATTGCGTCCATGATTGGCGAGACCCACAGTTTAAACACGAATCCGATAGACAGATTTTTTGAGAAGGTTTTTCATGGCAATTTTTATTTACTTTCAGAGGATTTGCCAGAAAACTACTGAAAGCAGGTCGTCGAAGAAATATCTGATATCTGATCTGGGGTTTGATCCGTGGTCTCACATCTAATAAGCTATCACACAACCTACTACACTACGGTGGAGCAGTGCATTCGAAATGTCTTACTCTGCGTGCCATTGGCATATAAATCAGGCTGAATTTGACTGCTGTGGTTTGTAGCTTATATGCGTACACCTGCTTCTTAAGAAAATTCCAGAAAATAAAGTCCAATGATGGTGATAAATCGCTTGATCTCGGTGGGTAGTTCTCAACATATCCACATCAAATGATCATGCCCTCAAATCTCTCATGCAAAATATTCAATGTGGCATGAGCTGAGTGGCACGTAGCTCCGTAGTATTGAAACCACATATTGTTGGTGTCTAGATCACTCAATTTAAGCCAAAAAGAGATTGGCAATTATCATCATATAGTGCTCGACGTAGGCTAGTAGTAAATGTGTTAACTTTTTACAGGCGTGCCCGTGATAGAAACCCCAGCTTAAACGCATCGAAATATCAAGCAGAACGAAATATTTCTTTTGGCGAACTCCTCTCAGCCATCTTTTGGCAAAAACTCTGCAAGTAAATAAAAAATTGCCGTAAAAAAGTTTCTCAAAAAATATATCCTTCGGAGTCATTGTGAAATTGTGGGTCCTGCCTCTTATGGACAAAATTAACACACAGAACATGGGTACTGTGAGAAGCAAGTTGATAATCCTGACCGAAGGTTCTAATTACCAATTAAGTAAGGGCTCTCTGCTGGTCAGAAATAATTTGGCCTACGCAGTTCTCAAATATAATTTGAAACGATGTAGCCGCCAGTCCGAAATTCCTACTAAATAGTGACTTTTTCTGAAAGAATGGGACACTGTTGGATCTCATACAGATTATTAGTGACCTAAATTCAATAATTTTGCTTGTTCACGTATTCACTCATACAAAAATGGTCCTCATAACTGAAAACGATTTTTTTAAATGAAAATTGATGGCAGTTGCCTATTTTTAACAAACGTACGTGGTTGTATATGGGCATTTACCTTCAGTTCCTGAGTCTACTGAATTTTCTATAAGGCCCAAGTCCAAGCCATGATGCAAAATTCGCCAAGTTGTTCTCTGCAAAAGGGCTCATTTCTCCTGGGAAAAATCTATTGCCTTGGATTTTAATCGGCCTGCGAAAGGCTCATTTCTTCTGGGAAATATCTACTGCCTTGGATTCCAATCGGGCTGCGAAAGGCTCATTTCTTCTGGGAAAAATCGACTGCCTTGGATTCTCCTCACAGTTGTCAGATATTGCGTTCAGTCAACGAATGGTTGTTGGTCGATAGTTCACCAAATCCGTGGACGTGAATTCATTTATTGAGAATAGTTCTATCAGTATGATAAGTCTGCGAGCGTTAACGACTAAACTGTCGTAATTTTATTGAACATTTACTATACGATTACGTAATTATCACAAGTTGACTGGCTTACAACTTATGCTCGGTGTAGTGTAGCAGGCCAAAGCATCTGGTGGTTATCAACCCCACGACCCTCAAGCAAATTGTCTGGCTTACTTCACACTAGACTGTCAGGAAACTTAGGACTGAATAAGTGACAACTTATATGACAGATGCAGCATTAACAAAATGCTCGTTATCAAACCGAATTTCGGTTGAGAGCCTAAATTTGTTCTCAACATACTCTATGCAAAAGTAGTTCGCTGAATGGATCCCATAGCGTAGCAGAGGCTTATGTCAATCTGGTTTCAATTAACAATGAATAGCTTAATAAACGAAAAATGTTTGCAAATGATGGAGGAATGATTGCAGCGCGACACAAGTAACTCTTTTGAGCGATGAGTTTGGTGAGCAATTAATCCAACGTTTTTGAGTGATGCTTGTGCACACCATGGTCAAGCTTTTTAACCTTACTATGGCATTTTTGTGAAGAAATGTGAGTTCTGTGATAGAAACTCACGGCCTGGTAGAGAACATCACAACTGCTATTGATGAGATATCGGCCAAAAATTTTTTTAGCATTTTTTAGCATTTGACATGCTAAATTGTAGCTCAGGGATGTACTGACCTTACAGATGATCAGCAATGAGTATTCAAAAAGATGAGTAGATTCGAATCATACTCATAATTTCTGTTACTTATACGCACGCATTCATACTTATTTTAATATCATACTCATACTCATACTCATATTTAAAGTTTGAAGCACTATCATACTCATACTTAACACTACGCATGTTGTTTTTTGATTCGTACTCTCCATGACTCAACATATACAAGAATCACGATATAAGTGTGAATCGAGTACGAACACTACAATACTCTCTAAAAGGTTGTGTGTTGGCTCTGTTTGCTGGACTGGGTTTTTTGCTTGTGTGTCTTTTTTCTTTTGTTGTAAGTGCAGCAATAATAAGACGGTGAATTTTGATGAATAATACGAATCACTCGATTCATTTATGAGTTTTATAAGTATTTTTTTAAATTTATGAATCTGAATGATTAGGCGTATGAATCAAACACATTTCGAATGTTATGTGTTCGATGTCAACGTTGTACTCATACCCACTGCAACCTGTACTTGTAAAACAATGTTGTATGAGTACGCATGAATCAGAGTACGGAGTAGTTAATTTCAATACTGTTGACTCACTCATACTCAAAATTTCACGAGTACTTATGAGTAGCGAAAAAGTGATTCTTTGCTGATCTCTGCTTCCTACAGGATGGCTGAAATAAAATGGAAAACTTATTACAGCCATACTATATTATGACTGTAATTATTTTGCATGCATGCATACATAATTGGTCTTGGCAGGATTACGTTCTTGCTTCTCACACCACTTATGTTGTGTGCGTTAATTTCATATATGAGTGGTGGGACCTACAGTTTAAAGTCGACTCCTGACAACAAATTTTAGAGCAAATTTTCATGGCAAATTTTATTTACTCTTAGAGTTTTTGTCAGAACACTGCTCAGAGTAAGTCGCCGCATATTTTCGTTTTGAAGTCTGGCATGGGGTTTGAACCATGGCCTTACCATTAATAAGCCAACACACTACCTACTTCGACTTCATTTATTTTGACTACAAACAATTCAGATTTTAAAAAGAATTTTTTCTTGGTGTCTACAGTTGTTTCGAACCAAAAAAAATCTTCATTGTTTCAACCAGCATTAGATTTCTGAAACAATATTGTGTTGTGTTGTCTTTTCCTAACTATAATTATCATGAAATATATTATTGAGAATAAATCGTTTGGATTTTTTTTGCATTTGTTAGCAAAATTTATGCAATTTTTTTTTTATTATTATTTCTGTTTTGCTTTCCAATTATAAATCATCAGGACTAATGATGTCTTTCATAAATTCTTCGGTTACGACCATTCAATTACCAACAACTGAATAAAATGTTCACAGTTGTTGATAAATGACCAAATCATTACAAATGTACCACAGACGGAATATAGGAAATGGTATAAAAAGACAACAAAACAGAGAACAAGAATACAAAAAAAAGGATGATGAGGCCATGCAAGAAGATATTAAGCTGACATTGCATTTTCCCTAAAAAAAAAAAAAAAAAAAATAAAAAACGAAATGAAATGAAATGGAAACATAAAAAAAGCCGCGTATTCTTTCGAGTTTTAAGAAACTATAAAACGAAGCTTTATTTTATAAATAAATCAGTATGTTGAATGCCTTTTCTTTCGTTATTTCCATTAGCAATAAAAGAAGAAGAAGAAGCTACTGATCTATAGCCTTTCATTGGTTGTTCTCATGTATACACATACATATGTACGTTGGTCGTAAACTAAATTATGACAAATTGTTGTGTGTGCTCTTCTTCTCTCTTTTTCTTTTTTTTTTAGTACAGTAATGTAAACCAAAAAAATATATGCTCGTTTTGGTTTGGGTATGAGCACAACTTATCCATGGATTTGTATTGTTTGTTTATGTTTAAGGCTGTTGTATGGGTAAATTGTCCTGTCAACAATATTGCTTGCTTGTTGGCCCAACATTGGCAATAAGGAACAGTTTATGTTGGCTTTATTATTCTATTGTATTCCGTGTGTGTGTGTGTGTCTAAAAATAAACTTTTTATTTCCGTTTGATAAATGGCAACCAAAAAAAATTATGCATCTTCCTTAACAATGATATGAAAATGAAAATTCCCAACCAATAAATGCCGTAAAAATGGAATTGTTGATGACTTCTTTTAGGGAAACACAGAGGCGGAGTAAATTAAGTTTGTATTGAAATACATACGAGGGTCAAACCAAAAATTTGTTGACGTAACAAAGAAAACATCAAAAGCGTTATAAAATAGCTATGAATTGTTTATAACGGATAATCCAGCGCAGATTTGCAAAATGTGATGCTACAGTGAGCTTCAAAAGAAACTGTACATTAAAAAAATTTGCAAATTGCCTATATATTTTTATTTTAAAATCATCAGCAGTTATTACCAAAAAAAAAAAAAAAAAAAAAAAAAAAAAAAAAAAAAAAAAACTTCGAAATATTGTCAAATTTTTTTCGGGCACTCTCCTTAAAGGGTAAAAGCTGAGTTTGGTAATCGTTAGAATTTTAGAATTTTAATCATAGTGTACAGTTTCTTTTGCCGCTCACTGTACATTAGTGAAGTTAGTTATTCAAGAAAGCCCAGTGCATCGCTAAAAAGTCACTGTTTGTTGTGGATTTTGGGCTGGCGTTGTCATTGGTTCATATTTCTTTGAGAACGACACAGTGATGGCGAGGTAACACTGTCAATGGCAAGCCCTACAAAACGATAACTGCCAAATGTTTCAGGTTTTAATTGGATAACCTACACACCAACGATATGTTGTTTCAACAAATTTCAACATGCTACGCAGCTCATGCCACAATCGCTATTCTTCAGGGAGTGATTTAAGGACATTGTTAGCTCACCTGAAAGCGCCGTAATCTAGTACGAAATATATTGACGTATTAGACTTGAGTCCTCGGTTCAAACCCCAGGTCAGACATCTCCAATAATACGAAATGCGACTTCCTCTCAGCAGATTTCTGGCAAGAACTCTAAGAGTAAAACCTAAAAAGTCGCCTTAGCCTAGTAGGCAGTGTGTTTATTGGCTTATTAGACAAGCGCCCAGGATTCAATCCTTGTAATACAAAAAAAAAAATATTTTTCGGCAGACTTCTGGCAAGAACTGTGATTCTAAATAAAATTCCTATGGAAAGTTTTTAAAAAATCTGTCGTTCAGGGTCGGCTATAAACTGTAGCGCCCGCCACTCATACCTAAAATTAACACACTCTCAATATAAGTGGTGTAAAAAGCTAGGTCGTAATCCTAACTAAAGGGTTGTAATGACCAATAATGCATGTATGTATGTTAGCTCACCGGGATTTAATGTGAACTTTAGACTTTTCTTGTGGGTTTTTCTTAAGTCGCAGTTGAGTGCCAATAAGCCACAAACCACAGCGTTGCTCAGAACCATTATAACACATACTATTCGATCAATTTAGCCTGATTGATGCGCCAGAGTCATGAAAATTTTACTTACTGTAAGGGTAAGGGGCCGAAAAGATATTTTTTTATATTGAGTTTTATTCGAAATGTATAAGCTGTCAGTTTAACCCAAGCTAACCTAATCTAAGTTATTGCTTAGAGTTCTAACTATTTTTCATAGTCTAGATTAAGGTTTTGAACTCAACTTTTTTCCTTGCAAGCTCAGCTGTTTATTCAATGGCGGCAGTTCCCAGCTGAATAGAGATCCAGTAGAGAGAAAGCAAATTTGATCTGCCTAGCAGATTTAGCTTACACAGATAATCAAAATCAATCACATTTTATTCGAAATGTCTAAGCTAGGGTTACACCACGGGTTTGCATCTAATAAACTATCACACTAACTTCAAGAGCTTCCCAAAAAATCTGTTGTTCGGAGACGACGGTAAACTGCAGGTCTTGGCACTCATGGATAAAATTAGATCACACACCCAACATTGGTTATGTTAGAAGCTAGGTTGTAATCCTAACTAAAGGGTTGTAATGCTCAATTAAGAGTACAAAAGTACTTAAGATTTTTGAGTCAACATAACTTCTGTGCTCCTTTGTTTTCGTGTTGGAAGGAACATTATCAAAGATCTTCCTACAAGTAATTGCAATAAAATTGTATGCCCTCTCTGGCCATTAGTGCAACTCCATGCGATCATACATACCCCTAATATGCCAAGTACATCCCTAGATTTTCTTCTTTTTCTTTTTGTATTTCTATTAAAAGGAAAAGTAACATTTCCAAACCGAAAAAGAAAATCATTTTCATTTCATTTTTCCCCATTTTAAGAGACTATTAACACAAATGAATATAAATTTGAAATCCTTCCGTTTTTAGTTGAAATGTAATTTTCTTCAAGATAAATTGTTTTGTGGCTTAAGAAGAGTTTGTATGTGTCTTGGCCATACTGGCTATACTGTACGGTATGATATGGTATAATGGGGTATGATATGGCATGTATAACCCCTTCTTTAGTTAATAATTTCATTTGTGTTGTGTTAAAAAAATAAAATTTCATTTTGAACTTTAATATGCTTTTAACACCGCAAAATGATAATAAATTGCTTAACGTTATAGCCCGTGTACAAGGAGTTGTAAGTGTGGGTATTTATGGTGTGTGGGTATGAGGGTATGATTCTTGAAAATGTGAAATGTGGTGGTATGCGGTTGGTACTGTTGGTTTAGAAATAAAATATGAAACTTACAATAGAAAAGTATGAAAAACAAGTTGTAAAGAATTGATGTTGATTTAAATTAACATACAATTTATGTGTGTATGTGTATGTGTGTGTGTGTGTGTGTGGATATTTTTTTAGTTGCATTACTCTTGAATGAAATCCGTTTCTTCTTATAAGAAAAAAAAAAATCCCGAAAAAATATGTATCTTGGCATATTCCTCATTCAAGTGTTTATTTTGTAACATTTATGTAGTCTACAGAGAATGGTTGAAGAAAATTGGATTACACCGTTTCCAAAAACAAAAAAAAAATTTAGAGCTTCAGACAACACAATTTTAAATTCCGAAAAGAAAAAATTGTGTCTTGCTTTAACTTAGTGCCGTATTACGGTACTTTTCTGTCTGAAATAATGCCTTCGTTGGAATTAGGTAGCAAGCAGAGTATATCGTATGGTAATATATTCGTACATATCGACAGCAAAATTTTCCATTTGATCCTCAGACAGTGTATATACCACATCAAAGATTTTCCTAGAATGCCGGGTGTCCCTACAGGAGATAGCAAGTCATTCAATGGCGAACATCATTTAGTTTCATAGGCATACTGACAGTGACAACAATTCCGATTCACTTGCTAAAGCTGGCACCAAAGAAAATTTAGATGAATTCCTGCATAAGGTTAAGTTAGGATAGGTCGGAGCGGTAGCCTCTGATAACAAAACGTTCACTTGAACATACATAACAGTCCGTTGTGACGTCACAGATGGACGCAGTCCCTTTACTGACAAAGTTCTACCAAAGCCAGGGAAGAGGAAGAAGTCGGTCAGCGCAAGGGTTGCACATTCCTACATGAGACAGGCGTTTCTTTTCAGAAAAGGAAACAAATGGCCGCCCGGAAGCTCTCATTCATTGACAACGGTAAGATTGTATCATGAATTCCATTGTAAAAACACCAGACATTTCTGAACCGACATAATTTACATTTACTCCTTGATTCCATCTAAGGAACCTCGTAGCCGCGGTAATGGGTTACTGGCCTCTGAGTGTTCGTCACAGAGAACTGGGAATACCCCATAAAGATATCTGCGACGATGAGAAAGAAGAGAAGACAGCAGGACATTTTCTCTGTCATTATTCGGCGCTTAGTACCTAAGACGTAGAATTCTGTATGCCAGAATTTAGGAACAAAACAGGCGTGTCTCAACCAGAGATGGTTGAAACACGCCAACCAAGAACAATGATTATATGACGGAGTAGGTAATATCTGTTTTTACAACGGGACCTTATAGGGACCCCATGTGCGTTATTTCCACTCAGGCGACGCCGGTTTAACTGAACATAGCTTAATTTACATACAGACATACATACATAATCATTACAATCCTTCAGTTAGGATTACGGCCTAGTTTTTCACCACCATCCATGTTGGGTGGGTTAATTCTACTCATTAGTGGCGAAATCTACAGTTTAAAAGTCGACTCTGAACGACAAATTATTGAGAAACTTTTCATGGCAATTTTATTTACTCTCCCAGAGTTTTTGCCAGAAATCCGTTGAGAGGAAGGGCGCCGAAAAAATGTTTTTTTTCATATTTTTGTTCGAGATGTCTGACCTGGAGTTTGAACCAACACACTAATTACTGGACTACGGCGACTGCTTAACCTAACCTAACCTAACCTAACTTAACTTATTGTTAACAATTTCTGATTGATTCGGTAATTTATATTCCAAACTACTGTTGAAATCCACAGAACGGTTTTGTGTTCAAGTACAATTGCCTACACTTTGTCCAGAGTTCTCGTTTGATCTGGGATTCAATAAAGAATGACCCAATTTCCCTGTCTAGCCGGTTCAGTGACTTAAATAGTCCAAGTCAACCATATAGGAGCCGAGTGCTCGAATTGGCAGCTGACAGGCAGTATTGTTAAGTTCAATCGCCTGTTGTTGCTAGTCAAGTTAAATTGTGTGCATGTTTCGCTTGGAACATACGCTCGAGATTCTGCAGAGCTTCTGAACTCTTCATTCATTGTGTTGCGTACGAATTGCTCCATTCACTCTTATAACTGACTATCGTTGTGAAACGCTCCTCAATACTAAAGAGTTTACTGAACCCTAAGAACAGAGCTGTCAGCCGGTGCTGTGTTTGGCTGTCTTGCAATATCCTTAGCATAACCAACTGGCTTAAATCCAATAACTCCTCCAGCGACTATGCGGGGAAAGTTCTCATTACTCCGCTTATATACAAAAAAAAGAACACTTTAATATTGAAATATTGTAATTGGAAATGGTGTATACGTACATGCTATTATTTTACTTGTCAGTATAAAATGTACCAGCAGCAGTAACTTAAGTTTCGTTAAGATTCCTAACGTGTGTCGCTCATTTCCGTTGGCATTTTTCATAACACAATCTCTTCTGAATACAAAACTGCCTTAAAAATGTCCAAAAAATTTTTATTTTCGCATTTACGCTCCTTTCAAAAACTAGAAAATAACTCATCATGGAAAAGCTTTAAGAAAAAAATATGAAAAAAAAAAAAACATGGAGAGACGTAAGAAGAAAAAAAAATCCTACAATAATCTTGACAATGTAAAGCCAACATTCAAGCTGCTTAGGAAAAAGACTCCTGGTAAAAAGAAAAAAAAAAACAAAAAAATTCAAGAACGAATCAACTCTCAAGAATATTGTTGAATAAGGGAAAATAAAAGAGAGAAAATGAGAGAAAAAATCTAACCGGAAAACAAGTCATGTCTCCTTAATATATGCAACAACATTTCATCTTTCTTTTAGCATTCATAGTCAAGACGCCTATGGTAAAAAAAAATGGAGGAAGAAATCAAATTTTCTTTTATGGAAAACAGAAAAATAAACGAAGAAAAAAGAAATGAGACAACGCGACATGATAAATAGCCATACTTTATTATGGGGGCTCATATTTGTTCTTCTTCTTCATTCGCTTTATGCTCATGTGATAATAATAACGAAACGAAAAAGGACATTAAAGCCGTATACCACAGGATAATATTAGACGAAGAAGAACAGTTTTGTAGCCAAAATTATACAAAACGAACACGAAGTAACACGTAAGTCCCTATAAGTCTTACAAAATATTTTTTGATGGGTCTCAACATCAAAAATCAAGCGAACAAAAAAAAAAAAAGGAGCAAGTCAAACATTTTTATCTCTAAACAGGGTGCTAATATGAGTCCTTAGTTTAGTTAAAGGAGGCTAAAACGAATCATGTTCCTCGTTCTTTTTTTTCTCCTATTTTGTTATATTTTCCCATCAAATTTTCTTTCGTTTCCAACTAAACACATACAAAATGCTTGTTTGACATGTAAAAGCCGCATCAAATTATACAAACGCGAGGAGAGAAAGAGAGAGAGAGTGAGAGAGAGAGAGAGAGAGATGGAGAGAGAGAGAGTGAGAGAGAGAGAGAGAGCTGAAACAAATACTTCATATAGTACAAGTAAAATAATGTTAAAATATACTTTTGCATACATAATGAATCAACCACAGCCACGAAGTACATGATGTTACTTTTTTTTCTTTTTCTAACGAAATTGCACGTATTTTGGGAAACAATTGACAACCGGAGGCCTAATTCAAAATAACAGATTGACATTCTCTCTTTTATTTTTTTTTTCTTTTTCTTTAAATTTATTTGGAAATGTAGGAACAAGTGATGAATAGAAGAATGCTTGATAAATTAGATTCCTTAGAAAATGAAATTGGTTTTACATTTTAAAGAAATTCAAATGGATTCGGGTGATTGTAATTTCTCAGAACCACTCCTACTTTTTTATTTTTTAAGTACACCCGAAACTGAGAGATGCTCCCTCTTCAAACAGTGTACTGTGTTCGAACAAGGATTTCAAATTCTGCTGAGGAGTTTGATTCGAATCCGCAATTATTGCCAGTCACAAGAAATTGCTCCAACAGTTCATGCAAAATTCTCTTGGTAATTGAAGTAGTTTCTCAGGAGTAATTGGTTACAAGCATTCAGTCAGGATTACGACCACACCACTTATGATTTGTGTGTTAATTTGATCCATGAGTGACGACATTTTAATGTCGACTCCGAACGACAGATCTCTTGATAAACTTTTCATGGCAATTTTATTTTCTCTCAGAGTTTTTGGCATAAATCTGCTAAGAGGAAGTCGCCTAAGAAATATTTTTTCGCATAGGTTTTGTTGGAGATGTCTGGCTTAGTTTTTGACCTCACATCTAATAAGCCAATATACTAGCTACTAGACTACGGCGACTTCAGTTCCTTATAAGTATTTACAGGAAAATTGGTGGATTAAAGGAACAAAATGTGTGTACTTTGTGTGGACCTATATGACATCGTTTAATATTTGCTACGGCTTCTTTGGATGGAATTCATCCAAAATATCTAATTTACCATGACTCTGACGCATAAATCGAACAGAATTTGAACAGTAGAATGGTTTATGTTGGCTTTATGGACCGCTAAGTCCACTCTTAGACTTAAGTAAAGCCCTTAAGTCTAACAGTATCAAATTGCTGGCCACTTTAAATCACTTCTACTTCAGAGGAACATAACTTCAAATCGTTCATGCAGAACATTAAGTGATTAACTGTATAGCACAAGCGTCCAGGTATCCAGATCATCCAATATAGGCAAAAAAAAAAGCTGGTACTCATCGACTTTTAGTGCTCGCAGTTGATGGTGATGGCTTGGCCAACTCTTTCTCAAAGAAATATGGATTGATGACATCGATAGTCTAAAATCACATCCAACAGTAATAATAATGTCTTGCAATAGCCATAAAAGATTACGAATACCAAGCGGGCGGCAAATTGCGCTCACTCATTATAGTGTGTTTTGTATGTGGCCACCATATTTCAAGAATATTTCTCAAACACCTGTTCATAGAGCTCGGCATATTTTGTATTACTAAACAGTTTCCATATAAAAAGACCGACAAATCCTCATCGTTTAGGCAAGCGATCATTTTTTGCACATCACATGCCATTAATCCTTTAGCTGTCAACACTACCCAAGTATTGGAGCATATCCATTTACCACATTTTGCTGTGTACTGTCAATGGTGTGAGGTTAATAGCATTAACAGGCTTACTTTTGGCTTGTTTAGCAAACATTGACTTAATAATGCCTATACTACAGATAGGAGTGCTACAGAGTCACAATCGGTATGAGTGAAGATCGTATAAAGATCGCCATGCAAAGTCAAAGCAGTCAAATGATGGATTTTCGTTCCAAACACTTGATGGTTTAGAAATACCTTTCCTGAAAGCAATATAATGTTACGTCCTCATAAAAATTAGTTGCCATTATGGCGACTAGTTGACTTCTGTTTTGGAGATGTTTAAGCTAAAGTGTTTTAACTTATTAGACGGTAACCCATGGTTCGAAGCTTGGCTATCAGATACCACGCACTAAACGTAATAACAGTCTTCTGGCAAAAACTCAGAGTGTAAATAAATGTGCCATGAAAATTTGATCAAATGTGAAATTAGGAGTCGATTTTAAACCCTTAGGTCCTGCCACACATGGATGAAATGAACACACACAACATGGTTGAAGTGAGATGCTGGGTTTTAATCCTGGCTAAAGAATTATGATGTATGTTTGTATTCATAGTCTAGTTGATAGTGTGCTGACTTAGGAAAAATATTTCTTTCGGCGACTTTCTCCCAGCAGTCTTCTGACAAAATTTCTCGGGTTAAACGAAATTACCATGAAAAGAACGTGGATAAAATTAACTCACATTACATGGGTGATAAGAAAAACTAGGTTTAAGTCCTGGCTAAAGTAAGGAACTATTCAAGAGCCTTACAATGAGTTCAGTCCCCCTTTTTTTTGAATATGTTGAGATTTGCTACTCTTTTGCTTATATCGTCTATTGCTTTAAAGCTTAGATCCGCCTAAAGCAATTGAATTTTTTAAAATTTTAATTAAAAATTTTTGTTGTTGTATATATAAAATTTTCTTCTTTTGCGTCATTGCAATGGCGATTTTATTACAAAAAAAAAAAAAAAAAAAAAAAAAAAAAAAAAAAAAAACGTGAAGTTGTTTTGTTTTAAAAATAATTTCCATGGAAATAATTTTCATTTCCAAAAAAAAAAAAAAAAAAAAAAAAATTTTTTTTGTTGTGGTTGTTGTCTCTTCTAAATCTATCCCAAATTGTTGGTGTAAATTAAAGCCAAAAGTGTTGTCAGAGAGTTTAATCCATTTTATGTTTCATTGTGTGTGTGTGTATGTGGTAGCTACGGCATATACCACACTTTGAATGTCCCTTCCATACTTTTTTTTGCTTTTTTTTTATCGAATTCAACCATTAATACGCTTATCGCTGTAGATACAATTCGCAATTGTTCAGTTGTTGTTGCAATTGACCAAAAACCAATTGTTTTGAAAATTTTGTTAGTAAAACATTTTTGTTCATTGCTGTTTTTAACGGCTCGAATTGAAGGCGGGTGGGGTGATATGGGTTTTTGATCTTGTTTTGGCCGTATTAGTTAACAGAAAAAAAAAATTCGAAAACAAAAATTGTTAAAAAAGGAGGAAAATTTTTGGGAAAATTGGTTTCTCAATACCAGGATACAAATACGTGCATACATGTACATGGATTTTAGCGCGCGCTTTGTTATAAATGCCATGAGTTAAGGTGGCATTAGGCTGGGTGTGTAGGTTGCTATTGCTGCGTGTCACATGAAAGTGGAATTTCGAATGTTTTTTGTTTTTCTACTTGTCATGTCGTTAAAAACTGGCGCATATTAGCAATTTCACATAACGAATTTGCAAAAACAGACGACAAAAAAACCCCGGGAACTTTTATTGTTGCTGTTACATTTAGCGTGTGTGTGTGTTGTTTTTTTTTTCGTTCTTATCAAAGCTTCAACAGGCTTGATTTGTCTCCACATTTTTTTTTTGCCCGCGTTTGGTGCGTAAATATTAGGCGGATGGGTGGTTGGTGTTGTGTGTGAAAGGCCATGTGTGCCAGGCTATAGTTTTTGCTTCGATGTATGGTTTGTTGGGTAGTGGACCGGGAAACAATTGTTATTTTTTCATTTCAACCAAATGGCATACGAAATGGGCAAATTGTTTTCATTTCGCCGTGTATTTATTTTAACAGCGTTTTTTTCTCTCTCTTCCTTTTGAAATCTATTTTCAGTTTTGTGTGTCTCTCTACGGGAGTAGAGTTTGAGCAGGATTTTCTGTTGTTTAGCGAAGATGATTTGGTTTGGAATAACAGTAGCCCGCCAAAGCGCTATAGAGCGTTTAGAGGTAGAGTTGTGCGATTTGAGGTTGCTGCGGTTGGTATTAATGATTACGTTTTTCTATTTTTACTCTCTTTTTTTCAAATTGAAAATTAAAAAAAAAATTTTTTTTTTGTGTTGGTGCTTGCCTTGGTACTGGCTATACCATGAGCCTAAATAATGGCAACCTTTTTTTTTGATTGTGGATATTCTATTTGTTTTATTGTTTCGAATGTGCCTTGTCGATTTATTCAAATGCAAAACCCTGGAAAATCCATTTTTTTTTTTTTTTTTTAGGGCTAAGTGTTGACTAAAACACGTTTAGCGCTCTCTACCAAAAAAAAAAAAAAAAAAAAAAAAAAAAACCCGACGTTGTTGAGAGTTGCCTGAATCTCCTGATACAAACCCCAAGCATTGTCGTTAGCCAGGCCCAGCAAGCTACCAGCCGCTAACATCATTGAATTCATTTTTATAAAAAGAAAAGAAAAAAATCGAAAACATTTTGACGTAATTCCCGTTTGTTTAACGTTGTTGCTGATGATGGTGAGTGGGTAACGAACGCTACACTGAATACTGGAGTGTTGAAGTGTTTTGAGAGTGAAGAAGAAAAAAAAAAAAACAAAAACAACGACAGAGAAATTCTATAAAAAATAATGAAAACAAATTTAAATTAAAGAAAAATAGTCCCCAAAACACCCACACTATCCTACAACATACAACAACAACAGCAGGCTGGCTGTAGCAGTAATGCAGCAACAATTGCTGGCAAATATGTTCGTAATTGTAGATACATTAGCCTTGGCAACTGTCAACTGACAATGACAACAGTAAAACAAAAAACAAAAAAAAAAAAAAAAACAAAATGGCTACACACTATCAATAAACAAGACACAGGTGCGTGTATCTGTATATTGTTGCCAAACACGCAAATATTGCATACACCAGCAATAGCAACAAACATTATTAACAAGCATGTCCTGTATATTGCTGTTTACGTTTTAGCTTAACGTCCGTTTCAGCAAAAATTTATTTACAATTTCAATTCTTTTTCTCTACTTTTAGCTCATCGTCATACTCATCATCATCCTCATCATCCTCATCATCATTATTGTCATCATCATTGTGTGGCTGTTGTTGTTGTTGTTGTTGTTGCTGCCTCCTTATATTGTTCTCATTTATTTGTTATTGCAATTGCGTAAATTGTTTTTAGAATCATTTTTTTTTGTTTTTGTTGTTGTTGCATTGTATTATTATTGCGGTGTGAAAAGTTTTAATGGCAGTGCGATTCCGCTACTTTGCGATTTTGATGATAACAAATAGCGCCCCCCCCCCCCCATATAATAATATTAACGTAACGTAACATTAAAAACCGTCCATTGCCAAGGAGAGAGAGACATAGAGAGAGAGAGGAAGTTAAAGCAAAACACAAAAAAAAATAACAAAAAAACTGAAGATTCATTGTTAACAGCTGCATCCAAAGCTATTTGGTTGGCTATTCGAGTCAGGCACTCGTTGTGTGTTGTGTAAATGCTGACTGACGTTAGCCAACTAAAATATGAGTTCTCTTCTCCATATTTACAACAGCAACAACAAAATATGCATTGTTTCCTGTAAGTGTTACAATGTAAAAGATAAAAAAAATATTTTTCAATTTTCTATTTTTTTTAATAATTTATTACAATTTTAATAAATAAAAAAATATTATAAACCTTACCCAATAGTCCCAAAATATTGCTCAAATAAAATTCAATTTAATCTAAAGACCTTATGAAATTTTCTTATGCTAAATTTTAATTTCTTTAATCCTGAATGATGAATAATGAAATTAAAATGTCCACCAAATGGCCTACTGGTATATGTTATCTATAAAATATTTTGTGTTACAATTTTATTTTCTTTAATCCAAATTCATGAAAATTGTAAGTGAGTGGGCATTGTATTGCCTCTATGTAGTCAAAGTAAATAATTTCATTGAAATTATTTGCATTCTTTTTGTCCAATTTAAACAAAAGCTTATAAAAATTAATATTTTACTACGAGTGGTATTATAATCGAGTATAATAAAGAATGGAAATTATTGTTATTGCAACAAAAAAATACAATTTGAAGACAGGAGGACAGGATTGTTATGCAGTAGCCAGATTATACATTCATTAAGAACGTTTATGAGTTATTCCAATGCGATATAAATTGTAATAAATTCAGTTGTTGTTGTATGCATCCACCTTCTTAGGTTTTTATTAAAGGCCTTACAAGTGTTTAAAATCGTGTCCTCAGTTTATTCTTTTTTGCAGTCTTAAACTAAACCAACCTAATAAAGGAAACATATTTCTCGCAAATATGCATTAAAATTCAAGTCGGCGTAGTCGATTAGGTAGCGTATTGGCTTATTAGAAGAGAGGCTACGGTTCAAACCCCTGGTCAGATATCTACAATAAAACACAATACGAAAAAATATTTCTTCAGCGAATTACTCTCAGCAGATTTGTGGCAAAAATAAAATTGTCATGAAAAGTTTCTCAAAAAAATCTGCCGTTCAAAGTCGACTTTAAGCACTAGGTCCCGCGGCGCTCATATATAAACTTAACGCATCCAACCTAAGTGATGTGGAAAATTAGGTCGTAATCACAGATCAGCAATGAATTACTTTTTCGCTTCTCACAAGTACTCATGAAATTTTGAGTATGAGTGAGTCCACAGTATTGAAATTTAAATACTCAGATTCATTCGTACTCACTACACCATTGATGTATAAGTACAAGTTGCAATTAGTATGAGTACAACGTTGACATCGAAGTCATAACATTCGAAATATGTTTGATTCATACACCTACTCATTCAGATTCATAAATTTAGGAAAAATACTTAGAATACTCATAAGTGATTCGAGTGTTTCGTTCTTAGTTATTGTTGCATTTACAACAAAAGGAAAAAGACTCACAAGCAAAACACATAGAGCAGCAAACAGAGCAAACACACAACCTTCTAGTGAGTATTGTAGTGTTCGTACGCGCTTCATACTTATTATGTGATTCTTGTTTATGTTGGGTCATGGAGAGTAGGAATCAACAACATCATACGTAGTGTTAAGTATGAGTATGATGAGTACTTCAAACTTTGAATATGAGTAGTATGAGTATGATATTAAAATAAGTATGAATGCGTGCGTATAAGTATCAGAAATTATGAGTATGATTCGAATCTACTCATCTTTTTGAATACTCATTGCTGATCTCTGGTCGTAATCCTGACAAAGGGACTGTAATGACCACTTACGTATGTATGCATGTGTGTAGATATTAAAATTATCCGCATATGGACGATTTATTTTGAGACTAAATTGAGGTCTCCTTTAAATTTAAAATTGAGAATACTATGATGAACATTCTATTACCTTCTTGTAGGACTTGTACTCGTATTACTCAGCTTTCTCGTCGAGCACAGTAATCACTTTACGCACCACCTTATTGGAAGATGATAATTTAAAATTATCTCACCCGGCATTATCTCACCCATTCTGACAATATCATCTGCAAAAGAGCAGATTGGATGTGGAGATAAACCATAAGAGAACTAAGAAATTAAGAAATAAGTTTGGTGAAGCCTAGCGTGAAGCGTGAAGTCTATAAAAGCGCTCTCAATGTAAAAAACATTAAGTTGGGCTAAAAGTGCCTCCAGTGCTACACTACATGAATAATACAATGTTTAGGGACACAATTTTAACCAAATCTTTGGATCAATTGATTTGAACTTCTGGAAAGTAGCAGTGAATACGATTAAAATACCAAATTTCACGAAAGCATGTCAGCATAAGAGTTTCAGCAAATTTTAGCAACTGATTATTTCCTGCGGATTTTTAGTAAAAACTCTGAGAATAAATAAAATCGCCATTAAAAAGTTTCTCAAAAAAATCTGTCGTTCAAAGTCGACTTTGAACTGTAGGTCCCACAACGCATATATAAAATGGACACACACAACATAAGTGGTGTGATAGCTACAGTCCGTAATCCTGAAGTAAAGCTTTGTAATGACCAATTATGTATGTATGTATGAATATACCCTACTCGAAAACCGAATCCACTATCGTTCATTATTTTTATAACAAATACAGAAAGGAACCTATTTCTTACCAATTTAAGAAAAGATTAATCAACTAATCAGTGAACGTTTCAGATTATACAACAAATCTTTGCGGATCAATAGAATCTTAAATTATTCCAACCAGATTTAGGTATTGTAATTCAGTTTGATATAAGGGCCATAGATTACGTCTCAAACCTTACTGAATGGAGATGTACTGGGATATATAAGGATACATAACATATCCTGATAGCAAAGTGATCATTAGATCTTAGATCCTCGTGCAAGGCATGTCTAACATTGTCTATAAGTGCAAGGAGTCTTCCTCTAGTGGGCATATAAATGGCACTCCTGTGAAAGGAGGTACAACTATTATCGATTTCAGTGAATTCCTCTGAGATTCCTCTGTATAATATAGAGACAAATGATTCCGCATAGATTTCTCTTATTTCCTTAAAAAAGAAAGGAACTAGGAAAAAAAGAAAAGGAAACTGTTGAACTTACTTACTTACTGAATTGGTCATTACAAGTCTTTAAACAGACTTACGAAATAACTTCTCACATCAACCATGCTGCATGTATTAAATCGACAGATATGGTGTTCTGAGACAAACTTCTTTGAATAACCACACAATTTATCGATAGCATTTGCCTACATAACAGACATACATTATTGGCGATTACAACCCTTCAGTCAGGATTACGGCCTAGCTTCTCACACCACTTATGTTGTGTGAGTAAATTTTATAATTGAGTGACAGGACCTACAGTTTACAGTCGACTCCGAACGACAGATTTTTTTTAGAAACTTTTCATGGCAATTTTATTTGCTCTCAAAGTTTTTGTCCGAAATCTGCTGTGAGAGGAAGTCGCCGAAGAAATATTTTTTCATATTTTCGTTTTTTTTTATATCTGACTGGGGATTCGAACCCTGGCCTTTCGTCTAATAAGCCAACACACTACCTACTAGACTACGGCGACTTTCTTTATTTAAAACTTAAATTCGTTAATATTCGTTAATATTCACTTAGGTTCATACTATACAGGCAGGTAATAAAGTTGCCCTTCAAAAGTACTTTAAAAAATAGTCGACCAGGGATTCGAGACTTGGCCTTTCGTCTAATAAGCCAACACACTACCCACTAGACTATGGCAGTATTTGCCTAGAAATAGGTAATTTGGTAAAAGCTTATAGGTATATAAGGTCCTTAAGAATTTTAACTGCAAGGGCTTAACTACAATGTCTTAACTGCAAGAATAAACGGGGTCGGACCTAAAATGTATTGGGAACAGCAAAAAAAAAGGCAGTCTGTTTAAGTCGATGTGATGGCAAGGCAAAGTTTAAAAGAACCGCCCAAAAGGCAAACAACGCGCTGGTCCACCAATCAAGGTGGTCACACCAAAAGTTGTTACCACAATAGAGGAGATAAAGAAATGGAAAATTTTTTTGCAAATAAAATTGAATGCAATTGTGATAGAAGAATTGTTAACAAGCAAGAGTTAAACTGTGCTGTTAATGGGAATAGAGTATCGAGCTTATGTTGGGAAGAAAAGTAAATTATTGTGTTTACTGATCTCCTGCTATACATAGTTGCTATTAATTTTTCGAGTGTAAGAGAATGCTTAACTGTTTTCTGGACAGTTGAAAGTACTTCCATTTGAACCCAAAATTTTTCAAATCACTAAACATTACCAATTTTTTTTTTTTTTTTTTAATCCAAAAGGTTCTAAGAAAACATGAGAAAAAAAATAAAAAAAACACAATTTGTTGTTAATTTTTTAAATTTATTTTTATTTCCATTTTTTTTTTTATTATTTTTTTCAGTGTTCATTTTGTTATAGTTTTTTATTTATTTTTTAGTTTTCTTTTCATATTTCTTCTTCTTCTTTTTTTATATATTTATATAATATAACTATTTAAATTACATTTTATTTCTTTGCTTTTGTTTTTTAATTTTTTTTTTAATTTTTTTTTTTTGCATATGAAACATGAATTAATGAATTAATTATTGTTGTGGTTGTTGTTGTTGTTATTCTCATACTCATTTTATATTTCTTTCATTTCATTTCATTTCAATTTATTTGTTAAATTGGTTTTTTAATTAAATGTGGTGTAGTTGTTGTTGTTGTTGTTGTTGTTGTTGTTGTTTAATAATAATTATAATTATAATAATAAATTAAGAATAGCTTAACCAAGTGGATTAAACGAAAAAAAATTTTTTAAGCTGGAAAGTAACACAAAAAAATAAAAAACAATTTTGTATTCAGAAAGGATTAAATAAAGTAAAGATAGATTAGGTAGAATAAGATAGAGGTTAGAAGTGGAAAAGACAAAGAAATTAAGAATATCAGTCTTAAAACGTGTGCCTCCTGGGGTAACAAAGATGGAGAGAGAGAGAGAGATTAAATTAAAATTGTTTAGAATTGAAGGTAAAACAATATTCGTTGTTTTTGAGAAGTAGTAGAGTGTAGGTAGGGTTTGTTGTTTTGTTTTGTTTTTTTTTTCTTTAGAATATTTTAGTTGTTGTTGTTTTATTATTTTTTTTTTGGTTTTTTTTTCTTAGCTTTGCTTTGCTTTGCTTTGCTTTAAAGGGGTACTTATTAGGGATGATTGCTTGTGACTTTTGTTGAAACAACGCAGACATTTGTTGATAAAAATTAATAATTTAATGTTTACTTGCTTTGCTTTTAGTTTTTTTTTTTTAATTTTTAATTTTTATTAATAACTAATTGTTTTTGTTTTTGTTTTTTTTATATTTTATTTATATGCTAAATTTGTTTATTTTTAGTTAACAAAAGAGTTGCATTTTACCGTTTGTTTGTATGGGCTGATATTTACAAATTTTTAATTAAATTTAATTTTTTTTTTTTTTGGTTCCTGTTTTTTTAATTTTAATTTAATTTAATTTTATTTTAATATTATTAATGTTTTATTATTAATTATATTTTTTAATATTAAATTAAATTTTTTATTTATTTTTTTGTATATATAAACTGCCTATTAAATTTGTATGCTAAAACTGTTTAATTAATGTAAACGATGATCCTAGACAGTTGGCTTATTTTCACAATATTCTTCTTCATTATTGCCTTTTGACGGAAGAATATTTTTGAATTTCTCATGTTTTCTTTTAGATAAAATTTTACATTTGCAAAAAAAAAAGCACAAAAATATAATTAAAAACAAAGAATTTTTTCTAAAAAAAAATTTTTGAAATTATTTTTTACATAGAGGTTTTAAAGGTTTTGCTGAACTAATAGAAAATAAAATTTTTAAACATATAAATTAATTAATACATACATACATACACTGCCATTATTATTTGCTTAAGATTATTAAGCAAAAAGGACTAGACTGCTTACATTCTAGTTGCAACACAAAGAAAAGAAATTCTCACTCCTTACATAATAAAACAAATTTTTTTTAATTAAAAATTAAAATTAATTAAAAGTTAATTAAAAATTGATTAAAAAATTAATTAAAATTAATTAAAAATTAATTAAAACTAATAAAAATAATTAAAAATTAATACAAAATTAATTAAATTATTAAAAAATTAATTAAAATTAATTAAAAAATTAATTAAAAATTAATAAAAAATTAATGAAAAATTATTAAAAAATTAATTAAAAATTAATTAAAAAACTAATTAAAAATTATTGAAAATTAATTAATTTTAATAGAAGATAATTAATTAAAATTAAAACAATTTTTTTTAATTTAAAAATAAAAAAATTTTTTAATTTATAATTAAAAAATTTTTTAAATTAAAATTTAAAAAAATATATTTTTTTTAAATAGAAATTATTTTCTACTACAATAGTTTTGTTTTTTTGCTTTATGAGGGTTATTGCTCTGACTTTGTTGAAACACACGCAGACATTTGTTGATAAAAATTAATAATTTAATGTTACTTGGCTTTGCTATTAGTTTTTTTTTTAATTTTTAATTTTATAATAACATTGTTTTTGTTTGGTTTTTTTTATATTTTATTTTATATGCTAATTTCGTATTTTAGTTACAAAAAGAGTTGCATTTTACCGTTTGTTTGTATGGCTGATATTTACAAATTTTAATTAGAATTTAAATTTTTTTTGTTTTTGTTCCTGTTTTTTTATTTTAATTTTAATTATAATTTATTTTAATATTATAATGTTTTTTTATTAATTATATTTTTTTAATATTAAATTAATTTTTTATTTTATTTTTTTGTATATATAAACTGCTATTAAATTGTATGCTAAACTGTTTAATTATGTAAACGATATCCTAGACAGTTGGCTTATTTTCAATATTCTTCTCATTTGCTTTTGACTGGAAGATATTTTGATTTCATTTCATGTTTTCTTTAGATAAAATTTTTTACATTTGCAAAAAAAAAACACAAATATATATTAAAAACAAAAGAATTTTCAAAAAAATTTTTGAATATTTTTTTTCATGAGAGGTTTTAAAGGGTTTTGTCTGAACTAATAGAGAAATAGAATTTTTAAACATTATAAATATTAATTACATACATACATACACTACATCTCCATTATTATTTGCTTAAGATTACTTAAGCAAAAGGACTAGACTGCTTAACTTCTAGTTGCAACACACAAGAAAAAAATTCTCACTCTTACATAATAAAACAAATTTTTTTTAATTAAAAAATTAAAATTAATTAAAAGTTAAATTAAAAATTAGATTAAAAAATTAATTAAAATTAATTAAAAATTAATTAAAACTAATAAAAATTAATTAAAAATTAATACAAAAATTAAAGTTTAAAATTATTAAAAAATAAAATATTAAAATTAATTAAAAAATTAATTAAAAATTAATAAATAATAAAATTAAAAATTAATAAATTAATTAAAAACTAATTAAAAATTATTGAAATAATTAATTTTAATAAAGATAATTAATTAAAATAAACAATTTTTTTTAATTAAAAATAAAAAATTCTTTTAATTTATAATTAAAAATTTTTTAAATATAAAATTTAAAAAATAATTTTTTTTAAAATCAGAAATTATTTTCACTACAATAGTTTTGTTGTTTTTTTTTTTTTAAATAAATAAATCCTCTTTTTAATTAATTAACTTAAGCAAGTTTATTTTATTTTGTTTTTTAAATTTTCTTTTAATATTGTTTTTATTTGCGTTTTGGCCGCCTTTAGTTTTAAGAAGACTTAACTGTAAATATTTTTAAGACTTAAAAAATAAATCAACAAAAAGCTTTTCACGTTTTAAGCAAATAAATTAACACTGTCAGGTAAAATCTCTGGGCCAAAAACGCTTCACTTGTTGTCTACACTATCATTTAAATACACATGCATACCCTTTAAAATTAAGCATTTTAATTATATACACTTAGAGAGACAAAAAAAAAAAGAATTAAATTTTATAATTATTATTCTTACTTATTCTGTTGTTATTGTTTTTGTTTTTTGTTTTTGTTTTTTTTTCTCTTAAATTCTTAATAATATTTACACGATCACATACACTCGAGAAAAAGTGACATAAAGATTCCAAAACAAAATTATAAAAAAAAAACTATACTAACGGTATTTACAAAATCCATTTTTACACGGCCTTATAATATCACCCACACACATTAAAATTTACACATGCAAAGTGGCTCTTTGTTCATTAAGCGCCGTTTTGTCGCTACTTAAACCCGACGCTGGATTCAATGGCAATTGACTGGGCAGCACTTCGGTTTGTATTAAAACCTGTTTGTCTACCACAGCTGCAGTAACTTGTTTGCGTGTGGGTCGCATCATAAGGTACAAAACAATAATGCCCAAAAATAATACTATCGAGCCCATTACAGCAAATACCATTGATTGTGTTAGGAAACTCGAACTTTCACTGATTGCCGCAGCGGCAGGTAAACCAATAAGTTTTGTTCGTGTCACACTTGAACTGGGCACAATTTCATTTTCATGCGCATTGGCTGTATTGATTTTGTTTGTGGCCTTGTTAGCAGCTTTTGAACTGGTACTCGTTGAGTCTAGCTTTGTATTTACATTGGGATTGTAGGGTGTTAAAAAGTCCTTGGAACTGTCTTTTAAAATACGCATTCTAGAATCGGTTTCAGCAGATGAGGCGGGCACAGAGTCAGCGCCATATAAGTGTGGTAGATTTTTACTGTCAAATGCGGTGGTATCCATAGCAATTGCTTGCATGCCGGTAGCCGTACTATCGCCTAGTTTATGTGTATCCACAATCAATTTAAATGATCTACGCATGCCTCCAGTTTCCTAAAATGAAACGAAATTGAAGAAAAGAAACAAATTAATTTTAAATGAAATAAAAAACTCTTTGTAGTCTAGTAGGCAAGAGTCCAAGGATCAATTCCTGAATTGGAAAAAAATTAATTTTTTTGGTAGCCTTCTGGGAAATCTCTGAGAGTAAAAAAACAACCATCAAATCTGTAGCTGGTAGCCTAGTTTAAACAATAGGCGCCGCCATTCATGCATAAAATTAGCACATACGCTATGAGTGCTGTGAGAAGCTAGGTTTTAATCCTGACTAAAGGTTTGTAATGACCAATTGAATAAGTTAGTAAAATATGGAAGTACCAGGGTACATTCCTTTCGAATTTTAAAAAAATTTGGTACTATTTTGGTTTTTATTTGATACTTTTTTTGGCACTTTTATTTTGTACTTTTATGAAGAATAAGGAAACTCAAAAAAAATATGTCTAAAAAATCTTTCATTCCGAGTCAAATTTAAACCGTAGGTCCAACCATTCATGGATACAGTTAGCATACGCACTATGAGTGCTGTGGTAACCTAGGGGGCAATCCAGACTAAAAGGTTGTAAGGACCAATTACGCAAGTAATTGAAATATTAAAGTGCCCATTTCTTTCCATAAGCCTCAGCTAATTTAAAAAATGTTATACCATTTTGGTACTTTATATTTGTACTTTTATTTGACACTTTTATTTTGGTACTTTTTTTAAAAAAGGAAAATCAAAAAAATATTCTAAAATATTTCTTCAAATTTAAACAGTACAACCAACTATTCATGAATACAATTATCACACACGCTCAAGGTGGCGTGTGAAGCTTGGTTGTAATCCTGACTAAAAGGTTGTAAGGACCAGTTAAGCACGTAAGTAAAATATTGAAGTTTCTGGGGTACATTTCTTTCTATAAGGCTTAGGGTAATTTAAAAAATAAAATATTGGTACTATTTCGTACTTATATTTGGTACTTATATTTTGGCACTTTTATAAAATAAAGGAAAATCTAAAAAATTGTGGTCTTTTATATTTCTTTAATGAACTTTTTGAAAATTATTTTTGAACTTTGGTACTATTTCAAAAATTTTATACAATTTTGGTACTTTTATTTAGTACTTTGTTAAAAAAAATTCAAACAATGGTGCTTCTTATGAAAATTTTTGTTTTTGATCTTTGGTACTATTTTAAAAATGTTGTACTATTTTGGTACTTTATTTGGTACTTTATAAAAAAAAAGGAAAATCTAAAAAATGGTCTTCTTTTATATTTCTTTTAATCAATGTTTTGAAAATTATTTTTTCAATTTTTTTTCTTTTGCCTTGAGGCTGGTACTTTTTTCACATTCATCATGCAATAAGTTGCATTAAAAAACCATTTATCGCTATCGCCTTAATTGTGTTCGATATAATCACTCCTTTAATATTATCTTATACGATAGTAGTTATTGTTGTTGTTGTTCTCGGTTTTTTTTTAAGTTATTTGTAACATATCAATTTAAAAACTGACAAGATCAATTGACCATACCAACAAGACAGTCGAGAGAGAGAGAGAGATGAAAAAAAAAGTTATTGCTTGTTATTATCATCAAATGTCAATACAAGTTTAACAAACCACCTGCAATCTTAATGTTCTTTTAGAAAAAATTGAAAAATTTTTTTTTGTTGCAGCCACTACTTAAATGCCACAATGAAACTGACAATGAAGCCGAATACATGAAGATGCAACATCATTAATAACAAGGATTTCAAAAGAGTATTTGCTTGGTATGTGGATGATACCAATTGTGGATACGGCTATGGTCCGACTGTTCAAAATTTATTTTAAAAATTGTTGCGTGTTAATGTCAAAAACGTAGGCTCCACTAATCTTAGACACGCACATTCAAGAGAAATACTTTTATTAACAAAAACAGACAGACGGACAGACAGACAGACAGACACACAATAAACACACTGAGACAGTCAATATTGCTAAATAAAGAATGAAAAATGACAAGAAAAACAAGGAAAAAAAAAGAAATGATTCAAGCCATGGTATTGCATGCCATCATCATCATCATCATCACTGGATTGCATGCATGACACGCTATAGGAAGGACGTTCAAATACCTCATCATGCAAGCTTTTTTTTTTTAAAGCAAAAGCAAAAGCAAAAGCTTAATTTCAATATTTTTTCATTTTTTTTGTTTTTTTTTTTTGGTTTTTTTTTTTGTGGACTTCAGTGTAAATGTGTTGCTGAAAACCATGTTTGAAGTTTGTAACAAAATTGTCAACAGCTAGAAGAACATTGATGTAATTAGCCAATTACCATGGCTTTCACACTCCAACCATAACCAATAAGCCAAAAAAAAATAAAAACCAACACAAACAACAAAGGCCTCAAGTTAAACGACAAACAACGTTTGTATGGCATGGTCAGCAAGAGAGTGCATGTGAGACCCGGTAACAAAACAAAGCAATTTATGGGCTTTAAAACAAACAATTGATGGTCCCATGCAGAGTAAATATTGAAATACAAAATTGAATATTGAATAATGGGGGAATGGCCAGCTTAAATGTTGCAACATAATAATCGTTGCCAACTGAAAACCAAAAAAAAAAGAGAAAAAAAAACGAAACGAAGCTCAGCAAAATAATGATGATACGATCATCTTTGCAGGAGAATACAAAAGAATCCAAAAAAAAAAAAAGAAGAATTATTGTATACTTGGTTGCCAGATGCTTGTGTTCTTGGCTGTCATTAAAAAGCAAAAAATTTAGAAAAATTTTGTTTTTTTTTTTTTGGCCAAAAAAAAGATGTTTGCAACACCATCAAAAAAAAAAAAAAAAAAAAAAAAAAATCCTAAAAAAAAGAACCTTCAAACCATTAAATAAAATGATTTGGCCAAGGTTAGCTGATCATGCTCATCATTATTGATGTTTGGCGCCACCATTATTAACAAAACAGCGAAGATCAAATTTTCTCTGCAAACATTTTTGTTTGTTGCTGTTTCTATAATTACAGCTCAAACTGTATGCATGTATATGTATATGTATGTATGTATTGTACACTTACCTTATGTTTGCACGTAACTTGTACGTGATATACGGTATCTGACCAGAGGGATAATTCAACAGTAGAACTATCAGTCAATAGGTTACCCATTAGACCGCCTCCAGAGACCTCCCAAGTAACCAAACATTGTTTGGATGCATTCGTGATCGCCTGATCCCAGGCAATATCTGTTATCACCAGTGAACCTTGACGCAAGGCTGAATTGATATTCAATGGAAATGGACCCAATTGCTGGTCACAGTTATTCCAACACTATAAAATAGAAAAATAAAAAAGAAGAAGAATATTTTGAATTATAAAAATGAAAGGATTTAAAGGCAAAAAAAAAAGAAAGAAAAAATAACTGCTTCTGGTATTAGAATAGAAAGAAGGTTTAGAAGGAAATTGGGATTTCTTAAGGCATAATTAATGTGTAGAGACTTAAGTTTCTTAAGTCTTCAATAAACGTATAATAAATTAAAAATTTTCTGTAGAGATTACTCAACTAATAGTTTCACGGATAGAGTAGTGAATTCACCAAATATGTGAATCACTTAAGAATTATAACCCTCCCCTTTAGTAATCTCTTGTCATTCTTTAATCTTAACCTAAAACAAGAATTTTCATCACAGTAGGCTTCCATAGCCTTACTCCTAACCCAACTAACAAAATGTTTTTTTCCAGGCGCTGACAGATTTACAAACATATTTGGCCATTACAACCCATCAGTCAGGATTATGACGTCATACCACCTATGTTGTGTGTATTAAATTTATCTATGAGCAGCGGAACCTAAAGTTTAAAGTCGAATCCAAATGACAGATTATTGAGAAACTTTTCAGAGAAATTTTCTATTTACTCTCAGAATTTTTGCCAGAAATTTGCTGAAAGGTAGTCGCCGAAGAAATATTTCTTTCCTCTCGTCTGCCTATACTAGACTACGGCGAATCCCGATGTGATGATGATCCGCCTTTACAACTGAACATAAACGAGTTCTAAATTGTTTATCATGAACTTAAAATAATTCTCCGTATTCGCCTACATTCCGCTATTTGCGGGATTAATGGTGTAGATCCTCAAGACGCATATTCATTTCCTGATATGTTATGATATTGTTGGCTCTACTAAAGACCTTTAAGAACGTAGGAAAGATGTTAGTAATGCTTTGGGTGGTGCAACCTATAAGGAAACGAAGTAAATAACTGCAGCGAATCTTCCTCTCGCCATTGTACGAATTGTATAATGCGGATGACATATCGTTTCGCTTTAAACACGAAATTTTTTTTTTTTTTGGATTATTTTGAGTGCAAGTTGCCTCAATGAAGTTTACTTACTGATTTCCATCAATGAAGAACTATCCGCTGATAATTATTAAGTTAAACTTAGAATATATGGTCATGGAAAAACCGAAGAAAATCTAGACAATGCAGCGAGCAATTTGGCTTACTTACCCAACTGGTAAATACAAACATTTAGTCAAGATCACAACCTAAATTAACTTATACACCATGGCTGGATGAGCCATACTGTATAAGTTAATTTTATTCATGAGTGGCGAGACCTATAGTTTAAAGTCGATTCCGAACGACAGATTCTTTCAGAAAATTTTCATGGCAATTTCATTTTACACTCAGAGTTTTTCCCCGAAGAGCGATGCAAGAAAGTTACCGAACGAAATATTTCTTCATATTTTGTTTTCGTTCCAGATATCCCAGCAAGTTGTAGAACCGCGGGCGTTCAAACAAAATGTATGTTGCGAAACGATTTTAGTTTTTTGAGAGCTTGTTCTGAAACGATTCATCCACTTTTAACAATTGTTCTGGAAAAACAAGGCTACCTTATGAAATATGTTTGTAAACGACGTGTTAGTTTTACTAAAATTTGCTTATAAAATTGAAATATCTGGCAGCACTATTCAATTGTTTCAGAATAACAATTAAAATGAAACCAATTCAAGCTGAAATTGTTCCGAACAAAATTTACTCTCTTCCTCTAAGTCTCTCTCTCAAAAAGAGAAACGTCAAACTCCATATAAAAAAAATTGTTCCAGAACTATGGGTGACTACAGCTTTAGACTACGTTTATGCTTTTTGCACTATATGAACCAAATTGTATGAATATCAGATCACCGTCGATGTTGTCCAGCACATTGACATCAGCCATAATAAGGTTCTGCAAATTAATATCGGCAATACTTGTAAGTTTAAAATTAAGAACGTGGTAATAAAGGATGTCTAGCTTTTTTCTGTACATGGTGAGCATCATCTCTTCTTCGTAAGGAAATCGTAAATTGCATTATAATTGCAAGTTAGTTGATGGAGCTGCCACTGCAAGGCATATGGAATTTACCATTTGTTCACACCAAAATACAAATCCGTTACTTTAACTCAAATTTGAAGTTTAGCCAAATGTGCGGCTTGGAACTCTTAAATTATACTGCAAACGGCGTATGCTCATAGTAGGTTCCTATTCAAAATTATCTGTTAAAGTTATTAGAAATTTTTTTGGGCGAATACACAATGTATTACATACATACACATTCGAGAGTTTTAATTTCTAGACTTTTTTTTAATTTTTCCTTGTAAACATTAGGTGTTCTATGCCTAGCAACAAAAAATGTTGCAATAGATTTTGTTTTGAATTACAGGCCAACGATATTTTGACCGAATACATTATCAAGAGTAACAAGTCTTATTATAAACATACGCATTCAGGCCTTTTAATTTATTTAGAGTTGCAATTTCTTTTTTTTTTCTAAATTTTCCTTGTAAACATTAGATATTGTATGCCTAACAACAAAAAATGTTGCAATAGATTTTGTTTTGAATTAAACTCCAACTTAAACGCGTTTAATTTTTATTAATAAAAAGAGAAATTAGAAAAACGAAACAAATTATATTTTAATATTGCAGTGGTATGTTGTTATAGAAGAGATTACACATGACAACCATTTTCTATCGGCATCAAAAGACAGTCGTTTGAAAAGTGAAATGCAAAGGCTTTTATGAAAGCAAAAAACAAAAACATTTTAATTTTTAGTTTTTTATAAAAAAAAGGAAAAATTAATGCATGAATGCATATACATGGAGCGTCAAGAGAAACTGTACACCAAGGATAAGATTCTAATAATCACCGAAATCAACTTTTAATTACTTAAGGAGAAGGCCCGAAAAAATTTCCTAATATTTAAAAATTTTTTTTGGAATTTTTTTTGCTTTTATTTTAAAAATAGGCTATTTTAACGTAGAAATAATGGTAATTTATTATGTGTAATTTTTTTTTAATGTACAGTTACTTTTAACGCTCACTGTATGTATGCCAGTATGGAGAAAAAAAAAACGTTTCTTTTTTAACTTTACATTACAAACTTTATACAATAAATTGTACAATTATTTTAGTTTATAAACTTTTGCTGCAAAACGGGAAAAAAAAGAGAAAAAGAAAATAGAAATTCTCTTTACACTTTATAAATGGCGCCATTTCCTGTAAACAAGCACCAACATTTCTTTTATATTTTTAAAATGATTTTTTTCTTTCTTTTTTTCTATAAAAAAAAAAATAAATTTTATTTGTTTTAGTTTTTTTTTATTTAAATATATGAGTTTATAAAACATAAAAACAAAAAACAAAAAAACAAAGTATCTTTATGAAAAGCATAACGAAATTATAGCATATATACATACACTGGCATTGTTAGCTAGTGTTGGTTGCATGCATCTTTTATCCGTCATAGTCGTTACTTTTTATGACACCATTAGGATTGCGATTACATACTTTAAAATTCAATTGTAACCTTTTTTTTCTCCGTTTATTTTTCTTTTTTGTCTTTTATTCATTCTACTAGAATACATTTATGTATGTATGCAACATACATACATAAAAAGCATACATATGTGCGCTTTTATTTATAAATGTATAGAGAGTGTAAAAAAAAAAAAGTCAATTCGCTTTTTCACTGTGCAATATGAACATCATCATGAACAGCCATAAAAATGTTTTCTAATATTTATCAAATTCCATAAAAAATACTTATTTCTTCTTGTTCTTTCTCCTCTTTTTTGTTTATTAGAAAATGTATAAAAAAAGAGAATAAAAATGGAACAAAATGTTAGAATAATAAACAAAACAAAAAAAAAAAATTATATGCCAGACAATTAAAGCATTAAACTGACTTTACATGACTAAAAACAGTTAAAATTAATATTAACAACAACAACAACAAAAAAAAATAATTATTAACAACAATAATAACAACAACATTATGACAAAAGAAATTGTCACAAAAAAACTTTAATTCTTTAAAGTTGTTTTTTATTTTGTCAAGAAGCAACTCGATCCTCTTCCTATTCTTCCCCGTTGAGCAGAGCCTAGCAATATGAGATTAAGCCTCCTTGCAAAATTAGTCAATAATATTCAAATTAACTGAGGCAATCGGAGTACCAATGAGAGTCATTGTAGTCTAGAGGGCAGTCTTCAAACTCCATGAAAAAAAAAACATGTCTTCGGCGGCTACCTCTTAGCAGATTTCTGGCCAAAAACTCTACAAGTAAAATAAAATTGTCATGAAAAGTTTCTTAAAAAGTCTGTCATTCGGAATCGACTTTAAACTGTAGGACCCACAACTCATGTATAAAATTTACACCCATTAGATCTACTAAAGGATTCTAATGACGCAATCATTGAAGCTGACATAGTTACGGAATTAATTGAAGCCTGGGCTGTTCACGTAAATCAAAAGATTTTCATGGAAAGCATTGCTACGCTTTCAAATTTGCCAATACACTAATCAGGCAGCCTATAAGAGAGTTTAATATCAGAACCCTTAATATATACAATACAGTCCACCCTGCCGCTTATATTTCTGCCATCAGGTGTATACCACAAGGGTCCAATAGAAAAAAAATTTAAAACATTTGTAGCCTTCATGTTTCAGCAACATTGTTCGTATACACACGTTAACAAATATCGGATAAAAAATTTTGTTTGAAAAATTTCTAGAAATTAAATCAAGTTTAATAATAAACAAAAAAAATCACGAAAAAATGTTGATCAAAATCATATTAAGAAACAAGCAATGTTTACCGCTTCAATTTAAATTCTGTTCCACTCTTAATTTTTTTTTTTTTTTTTTTTTGTGAAAATCTGTATTATTTTTAATAACTTTTCAGTAATATTTTTTAATACACATTAATTAAAAAAAAAAAAAATAATAAAACAAAAAAAATGGATTTTAAATTTTATCTTTAAAAAGTTACTTATTAATGCTTCAGAAAACATTGTTTATATACATTAATGCTAGAGCACATTAAAAATGTTGTTTTTAAACGAAATTACAGTCAATTAAGACATTAAAGTAACTTTGCATGACTAAAAGCAGTTAAAATTAATATAATAATTAAAAACCAAGAACATTAATTAACAATAAAAGAAGTCTCATAAAAAAAAAAAAATAATATAATAAAAAAATATTGTAAAGTGTTTCCCTCTTAATATACCTACATTCAAATGAAAATTTAATTTCAAAACTTTTATTAAAAAATGTTTCAAGAATATTGAAATTGAAAATCTAATGATGTTCTTGAACACAATCGAAGTGGTTAAAGTGCTCCATTAGAAGCAGAAGCCAATTCTCCAACAAAGCCGGTAGATGAGAGACTTGAATACCTTTCCAAAGAATCTATATAAGTAGCATTCCTATCTCCACCACCATTTGAGGAAGAATGGGTTTTAAAGAGCACAATTCTTTGCCTTTACACCCGATTTTAAAAAAACAACTGATAATTATTTTGAGAAAACAAAAAAAAAAATACAAAAATATACATTCAAAAAAACAAATATTGTAAGCTATGTTTCTAAACAATGTTTCAGCAACATTGCTTTCATACGTTAATTTGAAAGCCGTAAAATTTATTTTTAAGTTATCACGAAGTCTGTAAATTTAAATAAAAACCAATTTTTCAAAAATCTTTTTAATACTCTTCATATAATGCCAATCATTTTGAATTGCTTGCATGGCAGAAATTGTGGGTATAAACAGTTAGCCGCCGTAGTCTAGTTAGACATAAGGCCTTAGTTCAAAACCCACTCCGATGACCCCAACAAAACGAAGTATGAAAATATATTTCTTCGAGGACAAAAACTCTGAGAGAGAAAGAAAATTGCCATGAAAAGTTTCTCAAAAATCTGTAATTCAGAATCAGCTTTAAACTATAGGTCACGCCACTCACGTATAAAATTAACATACACACACAATAAGTACTGTGAGAAACTAGGTTCTAATACTGACTAAATAGTTGTAATGATCAATTATTTATGTATGTATGTATGTATGTATGGGTATAAACAGCAACGTTGCTTGTATGCATTAATTGAAAAAAGTAATATTTAAAGAAATTTTTTTTGTTCCCAAATATGTTAGCCTCTCAATGAAGGAATTGAACTTAAATTACAAAATTTTTAGTAATATTTAGCTTTAGGGTGTATATTTAAACATGTTGCTAAACACACATTGTTTACAAACATTAAGAAATTTAAATAGCACTGAAATTACAAAAAGAAAAAATATTTTTAAAAATATTTAGGATTCAGGAACATTTTACAACATGTTGCTAAACAAGGTATCAACAACGATGTTTATAAACATTAAGAAATTTTGATTTAAAAATTAATAATAAAAATCCTTATAAACTTTAGTTTAACAATTAAAAAAGAAAGCAATTTTTAGTAACATTTAGCCTTAAGTAGTATATATAAACATGTTGCTAAACAAGGTATCAGCAACATTGTTTATATACATTAAGAAAGTCAAATGACACTTAAATTACAAAAAGAAAAAACATTTTTTTAATAATATTTAGAATTAAGGAATAAATTTAAAAATGTTGCTAAACAAAGTTAACAGGAACATTGTTTATATATCTTAAGACATGTTAATTTAACAATTTAAAAAATACAAAATCCTTATAAACTTTAGTTTAACAATTAAAAATGAAACCAAAACCATAAATATTTATAAAAAAAAGAAATGAAATTATTAAAATTAAGAAAAAAAAGCAGAAGCAGTTGTTTTTTTTTTATTGCAAATGAAAGGATGTCATGAGATTTCGGATTAAAAATGAAATGAATTTTGAATAACAAAGCTTTGCCAATAATTTTTATTACTTTTTTGAAAATGCAAAAAAAAAAGAAAATATTATGGAAAAAGCTTTTTATTTGATTAAATGTTTGTTTGATTTAATTTTTTTTTTTTGTATTAATGGCACTCACCAGAAAACTGAATGCTTCTGGGATATAACTATTGATATTAGGTGGCGTGATGCACATCTGTAACGTAAAAAAGAAGATGTTGTTTTTGACTTTGAATTTTTCAACAAAAATGCTTATAATTGTTATTAAAATTTATTAATTTTTTTTTGGTTTTTTTTTTAATATATTTTTGATAAAAGCAGTAAAAACATTAAAAAAGAAAGAAGAGTGAATGTAAGTGAATGAATGTGTACATTAATGTAAATGAAATGTAATGCATGATGATTAAAAACAAGCCAGTAACAAAGAAAATTACAATAAAAAAAAATACAAAGGAAAAGTATAACAAACAACAGACAAGGAAATTTAATTTATAATGACACAAACAAAAAAGACATAAAAAAATAAGAAAAAAATTTACAACAAATTAAGGCATACCATAAATAAACATAAAGTGCATATATATAGGCTGCACATATGTACATACATACTTATATGGGTATTGCAATTAAATATGTAATGTATTTACCACCATACAACTCACTCAATGTTAATAGCATGCATTTATATTATATGTTATGTTATATATTTGTATACCATGTACATATGTATGTATGTATGTATATAAGTGTAGTTTTTTTATTTGTAAGCAAAGCCTAAAGATATCTTAAAAAGCTAAATTAAGGAGTGTTGTCTAGACTTAAGGCAATTTTTTCTTTTGTGTCTTGTTTTGGTTTTCCAACAATTAAATTTTAATGTGCGATAAATTTAAATAAATTTAGTTTTTAGTTTTAAAACAGAGCATAAATTACGTTTTTAATGTGACATGAAAAAACGGGAACATTAAAAATAATCAACATGTTGCTGGCAACATGACTAATTGCTTTTTAAGTTTAGTATTTGCAAACGTTTTTATTATTTTTGTTATTTTCTAAAGGATGTTCTAATTTATAAATAAATGTTTTATTAATTAAGGTTTTATATGAAATTAAAATTCTCAAATTATCTTATTCTAATAAAGCATGACAAATGGAGGAGATATTTAAGCTGCAACATGTTGCTAGAATTTACAATATTATTAAATTTGTTCTTATCATATTAAAAATCAAATAAAGTTGGCAAAATTAACTGACAAAGTATAATAGGTAATGTGTTGACTTATTAGACGTAAGGCCCAGGTCAGACATCAAAACAAAATATGAAAAAATAATTCTTCGGCTTCTTCTTCTCAGCAGATTTCTGACAAAAGCTCTGAGAGTAAATAAGATTGCTTCGAAAGATTTCTCAAAAATCTCTCGTTCGGAATCGACTTTAAACTGTTGGTCGCGGTACTCATGTATAAAATTAACACTCACAACATCAGTGATGTAAGAAACTAGGTCGTAATCAAGACTAAAGCGTTGTAATGATCAATTATGTATGGATGTGATGTATCGATATCGACAGAAGTTTGAAAAAATTAACAAGAGAGATTGCGCAATCTAATACAAATCAGGTCTTTCTCTGGAACCATCAAAAATAGACAATTCCAATTTTCCAATTTGAAAAACGTAGGTCTCCGTGAACCAAATTTAATATTTTCATTTGAAAGGTAGGCTACATTCATCGGTTGCTTCATTTACGTGAAAAGTGGTAATGCGAACACAGTGTGTTTGACCAGTTTAGGTATTCAATACCGAAAAAAAGTATTTTTTGCTCAATCATCATTCCTTATTACTTCACGATAGAACTAAAAAGCAGACAGAAGGAGTGATTGGCAATATTTCGTCTTAATAAAGTCTTGAGTTGATTTCAGAGTAATGGCTCTACCATTTAAAATTTGACACATAGAAACAGACAAAGCAAGTAACAGGACATGGAAGTCCTGTAGAAAGATAGCGAAGACAGTTCCATCTACATGGTAGAGCACAGAGCTATATTTTTTGACATAAACGTAGGGTATTTTCTACAGATTATCTTAAAAATATAATCAAGGTCCAGTATGTTAACTTATTGCATCACTAAAGCACCTACATATGATGAAAAATAAAGTGTTATTTTTACCTCACAATCGAACAGTTCACACCTTCACGATTATGATCGAAATCTATGAACTAAAGTTTAAATTCCTTTAGTACTCTGCATATTTTCAAACTTAAGCTCCCATAAAAAATTTTCCACTCTGAAACTCAAAAAAATTTACTCTGCTTTGATAGATTTGCCAATAATGAAGGGCTCCAAAGTGCTTTAAGTTTTTGATTGAAAATTTCATGTTAATACTGCAACATGTTGCATTCAACATATGATATTTTTAGTACAATTATTTTTCTAATCACAAATCAGTTCTAATTTTTATTGCGGTACAAGATATAATAAAAAATTTTTCTAACAAACTATTTTAGTAAAAAAAAATATTTTAAATTTTTTTCAGCAACATGTTGCCAAGCATAACAAATGTTTAAAATAAAATATGCATGTATTTGCCTAGAATTGATGCAAAATATTTATCTACAAAATGAAATAATAATCCAGCAAAATTTCTTTAGTGGTTTAGTTATTCACAACCAACATGTTGCGGTTTAAAAAGTAGCTTTGATTCCTTTTTAAACGGAACTGTCTGTCTTTAAATTTTTGGGATGAGAAAAGTACATTTTTTTAATTTATAGTTTGGGTATTCGTTTAAAAAAAAAGAAGTTGCCGGAGTCTAGTGGGTAGTGCGACGGCTTATTGGACGTAACGCCACGGTTCCCAATCTAGGTCAGACATCTTCAAAGAAATATAAAAAAAAATATTTCTTAGGCTATTTCTGGCAAAAACTCCGAAAGTGAAAGAAAATTGCCATGAATTTTTTTTTTCAAAAATCGCTAGGTCACGCTACTTATGTATAAAATTAACACACACAACATAAGTGGTGTTAGAAGCTAGGTGCTAGTGGTCCTGACTGAATGGTTGTAATGTCTTAATTCTAAAATTAATTGTTTTCAAAAAATGTAAAATTATTCAATTTTTCTTTAGCAACATGTTGCAGTTACTAAATTATACATATGATATGTTTAGCTTCATTGTAGCCAAGTCACATGTATGTTAAATCGTGTAATATGGATTATTTTATTATTTTCTAATCGAAATGAAGTTAAATTTATTAAATTAAAGACAAAGTGGATTTAAAAGAATCTTTTTTTTTCCCCTAATAATCTTTTATATTTTTTTTTTATTAGAGAATAAGGTTCATGAAGTCGATCATTTTTAACTGCATGGGTAGAAACAAAAAATAACACAACAGCCATTTAGTTTTCGAACTAAATGGATAGAAGATAGAAGAGACATTTTACGTTTTTATTTAAATTTTCTTGAAAAACATTTTTGAATCCAATAAAAGTCCACGTATATATAACGAAATGCTAGTAAAATATTGTTTTTTATTGCTTGTACAACATGTCAGCACGTTTTCATGTTTCTTTTCTCTCTCAAATTATATTTTTTTGGAAACAATTTATGCAAATCAGCTGCAGACATCAAATACAAATTTACTCTACTGCTCTTCAAATGAAAAAAATTTTGGGGAAAAAAATGTTTTTTTTTTTCAAATGAAACCAAAAATAAAACACCATCAGCAAATTGAAGGAGGTTTAACTAATGATGCTTGATTAGTTGATTACAAAATAACTGATTAAATGAAAAAGAAAACACAACAAAAAATTTGGAATGGAAAGGAAAGGGAGAAAATAAAAGTTTAAATTTTTAAAATTTAATTTGTAACATTTTTTGGAAAACAACCAAAAAAAAATTATTGGTTTTTTACGGTCCGTGTTTCGTTTCTTTCGAACATATTCATGTTATTTGGTTAATAATTTATGCAAATTTGTTTTGAGGTTGTGTGATGTTTTTTTTACTAATAATTAACAAGCTTGTTTTTATTAGATTATTTTGAATTTAAATTTAAAAAAAAAAAAAATTTTTTTTTTTTTTGGGTTACAAAATTCGGTCTAACAGGCAGGCCTATTGATTTTGTGTAAGTACAAGTAATTTACATACGTTTGGTTATTTTAGATGATGCTCGGGCTGGATAATTTTTTGTATTTAAATAATATTTATTATATTATTTTAACGGTTAATTAACAGTTTTAAATAGGCATAAATTAATATAAATTAATTACAATGTTATGCACACAACAGCATGCTTGTGTTTCCCTCTGATGTTAGGTTTTTAGAAAGGCTTTTTGACCATAACGAAATATTAAAAAAAAATTCATGCTTTTGCTTTAATTAAGTCAACAAATGTTCGATTAATGAAAAACATTAAGCACACTTGTGTAAAACATTTGAAAGTTTTGAAAGGTGTTGTTAAAAGGAATTCATTATGTTACAAACAGCATTTTAAAGCATGATAGATGAGACTTTAAAAAAAAAAATTTTAACAAAACATGTAAGATTGTTTCCCCTTTTCCTTTTTGGGAATATTTGACCTTCACAAAGCATCTCCTTTATATTTTTATTATTCTTTGATTAGCTTTAGTTTAACTTAGCATGTTTCTTTAGATAAACACGACAACATGAGTGATTTACGGTGGCAGGTTGTAGATTGTGAGATGATTTTTAAATGTCTTGAATGAATAAGAATTTTGCCCATTAACTAATACTGTTTTCTCAAACGTATTTGTTCATTGAAACTAACATATTCTAGTATATAATGTGTTGGCTTATTAGACCTGAAGCCATGGTTTAACCCTTGGCTCAAACAAAATATGAAAAGAAATTACTTACTCTCAGCAGTCGTCTGGTAAAAACTCTGTGAGTAAATAAAATTGCCATGAAAAGTTTAAAAAAGTTTGTCATTTGAAGGCGACTTTAAACTGTAGAACCCCTTCACCCTTCATGTATAAAATTAACACACACAACAACCTGGGTAGAAGGTAGGTGGTAATCCTGACTAAAGAGTTATAATGACCAATTAAGTAAGCAAACTGCTTGCTTACCTTTAAGGTTATATTCTAAGAAGGCCTTCTTAGATGATTTATTTAGAAAGTATGGGAGTCACCTAATTTTTAAAAACCACAAACCATGTTAAAATTTTAGCCTAGATTCGAACCTAAATTGCTAGTGTTTGGGTTCAAGTACGTTAAGCTCTATACCAAGCGAATCTTCTTTAAACTCTCGACAATATTTAACACTAGAAAAGAAAACTTTACCTTTTTTTATTTTCTTTTCTTATGTTTGACGAGATTGTCTTTCAATGAATATTTTAAATTGGGTGTGCACTTTTACCAATTACTAATGATTATGACGTGAATTTGGTAAGTGGAATTTGGTAAGTACCGGGAATGAGCTTACCCGTGGCATCAGAATGAGCCGCCATGTGCGCTGAAGTGAGCTTTTTGGTATCAAAGTTACCACTGATTACGCCGTTTCGCTAATATAGATCGTGAACAAGGAGCTTGGAATGTCGACAGTGACCGATCTGAACGTGCTATAAGCTTTACTGGAGGATTCTTCTAAACACCAGTGTTGATATCTTAATCTGTTGGCGCTTAAACCTGAATTAGAAATGATTTGCGATTTGTGTGATGGAATTTTTATTTATTTTACACCCAGAGTTTTTGCCAAAGAAATATTTCTTTCACACTTAGTTTTGTTCGCTATGTTTGGCCTCGGTTTGAACCCGGCCTAGCCTCTAATTACCTTACACAACACCTATAAGACTGCGACAATATCAGAAAAACTGATTAAAGAATTCTAATGTCCGTAAAGCAAGTTAGCAATGTAGAAAATGATTGGTAAGTGCATATAAGATTCTGAGCCAATTTTTCCTTCTCTTCTTCCATTTTCTTCAGATTATTACTCAAAGAATTTGTCATGAGAAAATGCTCACTCGGACCAACACAGTTGTACAGTTGTCTGCTTCACCATACGCTCATATAGTTCATGATCCCAATTCGAAGCTTGATCTCTCACCATCCTTATCTAATTATTCTCTCTTAAACACCAAGAACAGCTCTACATCTGCTTGTGTAAGTATCCATGCTTCCATATAATACTACGAGTAGTATTAGCATTTTGAAGGGACTTCAGCCTCCTGGGAGAGACTCTTGAAAAGACTTTAGTCTTCTGGGAGAGACTTAAGATGGTTATTTGTTGTTTGGACTAAATACAACCTGATCGCGAGTATAATCATACGCTTTATTTGAAACTATTTCTAAATCTGGTAGCAATGAGCATTGATATCGCACGATGGTTGTAGAATTCTGATTCGTTGTAACCATTAAATCATTTCAAACATGGCTTATTGCCAGATCCAGTTTCATTGATTTGTTATCGATATTTACAGAGGCAGTGCGTTAGTAACATCGAACCTAGTTTGACTGTTGATATCACCGGGCTCGAGTATGTTATGTATGTGGTTCCAAGAGCAAATTCTACCAGCACCAATAATGAACTTTTGTGATCAAATGTTGAAGAACTCACACGATAAACTAACAATCTGCCAGAAATAGAATATTATACCATGGTTCGGAAAGGCCTGTTCGTAGTTTAACTGGTGATTTCATGTTCCTGGAATTTTTTTTTTTTTTTGGCTATAGAAAGTACGGTTGTTATGATAAAGTTGCGCTCAAAATAGCATTCCCAAGAATCTAAACAATTGCATGCAAAATTAATGGATTTCTATGCACTATGCTTTGCATTTAATCTTGGAAAAACAAAAAAAAAAAACATATTCAAGCCATAAATATTTTAAAAGGTCACCTAACAGCTGCTAACAATTGTAAATAAAAACCCTATGAGAACAAAAACTAAAAAACAGAAAAAAACGAGAAAAAATTTTCTACACATGTTAGGTTGTAAGTCATATTGAACAATTTGTCAATTTATGTAACGAATTTCAAAGAAAGAAATGAAAAGAGAGAAAAAAAAGAGAAAAATTGTATGTAAATACAGTACCAAGCCAGGGGGACAAACAGCAATTTGTCATTGCTGTTGCTTAAAGTGCTAAATGTTGGCTTTCTTTTCATGTATGCTTGCTTTTTAAAGAAAATTTCTTTAAAAACAAAAAAAAAAACGAAAAAAGAGAACAACAACACTTTGTGTAAGAAAAAACATGGAAATTTAATTAAATTTTGTTGCTTAACCGCATGTTCTAATTTTTCTTGGTATAAAGTGTTGAAGCTGAAAAATTCTGACATAAAAAAGAGGAGAAACAATAGACAGTTGATAGACAGTTTTATGTTGTGTTGTGTTTCTTTGGCTGGGTTATCTGTTTCATATCACTAGCGTCTTAGGTTAATAAGTTCACTTAATTATTGCCTTTCACTGACAGACATCTTCATAGTAAATAAACAAAAACCAAAGAGAGAAAGAAAAACGAAGAAAGAAAATAAGCCTCCAAAAATAAGCATTTAAAAGCCCATTAAGGATTGAAAGGAAAAATATTCAAAAAAAAAAAAAAAAACAAAGAAAGAGAATGGAAACATTGATTAATTTATACATTATGGTACTGAGAATATTACATACAAATTCTTTGGGTATTATAGAACAAAAAGAAATTTTTGAAGCAATTTACCCCTTGTCTACAGGAACCATAAATTTCAAAACACTACAGAAACATACAAAAAAAATCCTCTCTCTCTCATTTACTAGAAAATCAAAACTATTACAAGCAATTAAATTTTGTAAGAAGAAGTGTTAAATGGAGGACCCCTAAATATTCTTAGAAACTATTATCATTACATTGCCCCCTTCTCTCACTCTCCCTGTGTGTATGTGTGTGTTTTGTAATGACACTTAAAAAATATTGTTTCGTTCACTTCAAAACAAATTTTTCACTCAACACCAGCAAAATATTTTCGAACTGGAAAAAAAAAATTATTCAAATATGTATACCACACACACACACAGTCATGCACACACACACACACAAAAACAAAATGTAATTATTTTATTTTAGTATTGTTTATACAGATCTTTTAATTGTTTTTCAAGAGTGTGAAATAAAATTTCAATATAAAACTCATACAGACTGTGGTGGCCATGCAAACGTTTGTTTGTGATTAACAAAAATCGTGCACAACATATTTAGAAACAATAAAGCTTGAAGAGCAAACAATTATTGGCAACACATTTATTTGTTAAATGCAGGCAAGTGTCGGCAGGCATATTGGCAAATATTGACATGAGCAAAAAAAAAATATTAAATTTATTTTATTTGATTGGCATTACACTGTACAGGCAATATATGCCAATGCAAACTTTAATTTCTTTTTTTTTTGTTTTTTTTTTGTCACACATCTCTGGTTCCATAAAAACCTTATGAAATATTTATTGCTGTCATCATAGTGTATCCTCTCATATTGATGAAAGTGTTTATTTTATGCCACACACACACACACACACACTCATAAAAATTGCCACAAAAAAATTGTTTGTTTCAATTAAATAAATACCATGTTTAAAACGTTTAATAAATATTTACAGGAAATCAATGTCACAGAGTTTGAAAAAAAACGCTGTGTACTCAGCCAAGTGTGTGTGTGTGTGTGTGTTCTTTTAAAAGGAAATTCATAAAAACATGATAGAAATCTACAGCATAAATCAAAAAAAATTTATCAGGAATTCTTTTTTTTTGTAACAGCATAGAAATGCCTTTTTATCCTCCCCAATAATACTTAAAAATATTTGATAAAGTCATGCTTGCCTTAGAATCGTATTAGATAAGCTTAGATTAAAGGAATAATTCGGCAAAGGATAACATTCTAAAAAAGTAGGGGTCAAGAGCAATATTTCTCCCAAAATCTAGCCGCAATCGTGGCTTAGAAAACCGTTAAACAATTGAAATTTCTAACGAAATTACTTCCAAAAATTCTCGATTTAAGTTTGTCTTTTAAACGTAATTACCTTGCCAGTAGCGTCCATTAGAATTACTGCAAAAAGCGGTAAACAAATGCTTACACAATTTGTCACGACAACCCCTCAGTCAGGACTAGGACTTAGCTTCTCATAGCACTTATGTTGTGTGTGTTAATTTCATACGGGAGTGGCAGACCTTATTTTTTTTTTTGAACTTTTTCATGGCAGTCTAATTTACTCGAAGAATTTTCTCCAAAAGTTAGCTGAGGGGAAGTCGCCTAAGTAATATTCATATTTCGTTCTATTGGAGATATCAAACATGGAGTTTGAACCGTGACTTCATGCCTAAAAAGCCAACACACTAACTGCTACGGCAGCCTTGTCAGCTTGACAGAGCTATTGTTCATTGATGTCAAGGACATAGCTTCGTTTATCAAATCTTCGGGCTGGTCATCCAGCGTCGGGTAGTCGTGCTTTATTATGCATAGCCCTTAAGCAGAAAAACTTGTTCTTTCCTTACTTTGGATAACTTGGTCAGTACAGGGACTGTGTTCAACTGCGTGCTAAAGCGAGCTTTTGGCATCAAGGCCATCACTCTGACCTAACCTAACCTATACTCTGTATTTAAAGTGAAGCCCTTTCAATACTTTCGAGAGAAAAAATTCCCAAAATTATTGTCTGCATTTGTGCAGACTATAGATGTTGGCCCACTCATGTATAAAATTAACATACACACACCACAAGTGGTGTAAGAAACTAAGTCCTAAGTAAGCATTACTGAAGTGTTGTAATGACCAATGAAGTATGTAAGTATTTTCCGTGGAGCCTCAACATCATATCCAACTGCTATGCACTACATAGTGATTGACAGATTTAAGAAACAGGACTATTCAGAAGAACTGATTGTCCTTGTATAGGAATTAACCACACATTATAACCAATAAGTTGCCGTAGTCTAGTCGACAGTGTGTTAGTTTATTAGATGTGAAATATTACTGGGCTCTGTTGAACTGATATGGATTAGACCATAATGACGAAATTAGTATTTTCCAGGGAGGCTCAACTTCATATCAAGCCGGAGGGTATATGATGAACTGATATGGATTAAAAGAGGAGTGATTATCTTCTACTCTGTTCTAATGGCTATCCATCTCGCATTTGATGTTCTCATAGACCAGGGACCTAAGGAAAAGCATGCCAATGGACTTGACATTACTAGAAGAGATTTCTTCAGGAGGAAGAAGCAACTAATAAGACTTCTCATGGCAGATTTTTTCACTTGTACACTCTTTCATATTTGACTGAGCTCCCCAAACTAAAAATTAAAGCAAAAGCGAGGTTTATTTTGTAGTTGTAATTGGTGTTCTATAGGGAGTCGGACATGGTAACACAATGTGCATAAGTTTTGTTATAAGTGGACCGTTAACCTTAAAAGACGATCCCCATCACATAACTTAATGTAACCTTCAGCTTTCGATTGCTACTTTAACTTGATATACGAACATCAACAAAGTTCGTTAAAAAGATCGTAAAATTGCATTCAATTGCTTGTTAGCTTCTAAAGAAGAAGGTTTATGTCGCTTTGTTTCGACTTTCAATGATACACTCAAAAAATTCTTACAGTAGGATTCACTATTTTCCAATGAGATTCACTGATAACAATGAGAAATGATCTCCATTTTTCGAAGAATATGCTTGAATGATGTACTAACGGTGTCCCTAACTCAATGGAGCATATAACAGGCATCAAATAAGCAAACTTTATAGCACATGATTGGGAATATAAAAGCTAAATTAATCGTTTTATCTAAGCTTTGATCAAACAAATCATTGAGAAATATTTTCTATTAAAAAATAAATCATAAACGTATTCCAGCAACGCATAAATTAAAAAACTTTAATTTATTTTATCTTCGATTTTAGATTGTGTTCCATACAGCCTGAGGCATTTTCTTTATTACAAACTGAAAAAGTTATCATTTATCGAAAGTTTTTTTTTCTTTCTAACTAATAATCGATTTTCAACATGAGCCATAAGCCAGTATTCTTATCTGATTTAAAACCAACAACAATACACAGGCAATTAATGATTCCAATTGAAAGAGGAGTGAAAAGGAAAATTAGTTGAAAAACACACTCTTGCAGTGTCATACAGTTTATCAATAATATTGACGCGTGACTTTTTCGTTATCAGAATTAATTTCAATTCAAATAGTTTTTCTTTTCTGTTATTAATCACAATAAAATCTATTCAGTTTTTCCATTTTTTTCCTTGTACATGTGGGTGCCTTTTTTTTTTTTTTTTTTTTTTTTTTGTAAAAAAAGAAGAAGAAACAAAAGAGTTTTGTTTCTTTGTCACATTTAACAAATATTTGTTGAAAATTTAACCAATAAAGACTTCCGTTATTATTGTTATTATTGGATTTCTCTCGTATATCGTTATCATATAGAAAAAAAGGAGGGGGAACTAAAGGGGAATTTAAATTCTTTTTTCATAAAGGATATGATAACGGTTAATGAGTTTATGTTGGGAATTTATAATCAAAAAGAGATTAATACTCGCAAGAAATACCTTGCATTGAAACGAAATATTTCTGCATTTATACGGGTTTCACTACTGCAGCAGAAATTATTTGACATTTTTTTGTAAACTTTTGGCCAGGACATTACAAAAAATATTTGACTTCGATCATATCGTAAGGATCACATTGTAGGGAACGACTTGTTGTTTATGTTTTGGTCCAAATTGCCCCTTTCCCTTGTTGTCATCATCCCCTTCATTGCCATCATTGCCGCTGCCTACCTAGCTACGTTGTTGTATGTCATCCTGTTACGTTCGTTTTGTGAACCGTGGTGGCGCACCATATGGCCAAGGCCTCGTAGGTGAGGACGCAATTCAATGTTAGTATTGTAAGTGTGGTCCGTTATGTCGATGTTTGTTTAGTGTGTTACTGTGGGCCACCAGTCCCGAACTGTTTGGAGTTCAACTGGTAGTAATCGACTTGATTACGAGGTCTGACCGGAGACTTAATACTGGTACCACGGGAGTCGGGAGCCTCTGCAACCTGTGTTCCAGCCTGGCTACTGGTGCGGCCCCTTTTGGGAGCATCGTGGTGGCTGTGGTTTGCACCCAAGTCGCGGGAAGAGTCTAGTTTGTAGGCTCGATTAGGAATTGCATTCTCAACTGGGTGCCGTGACTCAAAGATCGGAAGGCGTTTTAGATAGGCTCCCCTCCTAACCAAGGGGGAAGTCATCTCCAAATACATGGCTTCGAATTGCTACTCAGGTGTAGCAGTGTGTTACATTTGGGGGCCTTGGTAGACGCATTGTATTTCACCCTATGCGAAGAGCACCGTGGGATTGGGTCCACGCGTACAGGTACCCACGTAAAACCAATCGTCGTTGTTAGGAACGACTAGATTTCAAGCAGTATTGTAAAAAAAAACAAATTGTTTTCTTAATATTCACTAAATATGATGGCTATTGAAATATTCTCTGAATATCTGCAGATTTTAGTGACCTCTTTTGAACTCAAAATATATGCTCACAAAAGATAGAGCGACTTCTGTTTATGACTTTAATTTGTACTGAAACTAGATTGGAGGTTTTATCATTCATGCAAACACCATTGTGTACACAGTAAGACCATTAACGATGCAAGTACACTCTGAAATTATCTACAAAGGCCGATGACTGGTTTTGGTTTCTTATAATCAGAGTCGGCGCCATAATACCCCGGGGGTTAAAATCTTGGGCTTTTTACACATACAAAACACGAACATCAACAATGTTTGTTAAAAAGATCGTAAAATTTCATTCAATTGCTTGTCAGCTTCTAAAGAAGAAGGTTGATGTCGCTTTGTTCAGCTTACAATGATACACCCAAAAAATATTACAGTAGAATTCACTATTTTCCAATCAAATTCGCTAGTAACAATGAGAAATGATCTCCATTCATTTTTGGAAGAATATTTGTGAAGTTAAATACGCTGTATATTCCACTACATATACAGGTTAGGTTACACTTGGAAATATTACTAACAATTTTCCACTGGGCTATACAGATGACTCTCACAAATACACTCACATTTTTATCATATGTTATTTGTGCCGACAGATGTTTCGAGATAACTTTTGCTGTAGGTGAATGGATAAAAGAACATTTATTCGATAGTAAGCTGGACAAAGTGTTATTCGGAATTTTATATCGGAATTTTGATTCCGAACAACCTTATACACTACACTACCTGTTCTGGACATTAAATAATGAGTCATTAAAAGCCTTTAGTCAGGATTACAATCTAGTTTCCCACACCGCTTATGTTGTTAATTTTATGCATGAGTGTCGCCACCTACAGTTTTAAGTCGACTTTGAACGTCAGATTTTTTGAGAAAATTTTCATGGGAAATTTATTTTTGTACTCAGAGTTTCTGACAGAAATCTGCAGAGAGAGGAAGTCGCCGATGAAATATATTTTTAACGTCTAATAAACCAGCACACTACCTACTAGCGTCTAGGGACTGGAATCATATCTCCCATCGAATAAAATATAGGCAACCATGGTTCAGATTAGGTCAGGACTTAACATTGAGTCTTACTGCCATCGGTTTGAGCATAATGTCAGAGGCAAGCCAATTGAGTACGGCAAACAAAACTTTGGTTGAAGTGAAAGAAATGTTCTTGGCTTATCTCATGTCCCTGTATGGTACTTATACTCTCACCTAGTATTTGCTTACATTGTAATTCTACAAACTATTCTCTTGAAGCCCATTCAGAAAGTTTCTCGCTAATTGAGTTTTATTGCATAAAACAAGAAGAATCCTTTTCAAAAATATTTCATAATTTAGTGAACAACAAGGAACATATTTTGTTTACGTTTGTCTTCTTCTTCAATGAGATAAGGGCCCTTATGCTGTGTTTGTGTATGTCAGTAACAAACTACCACAAAAACTATGCTCGTTACTGTTTTTAATGTTTTTTCTTTTCTCTTCGTTTTGTTGTAACCTTGTTTTGTTTCTGTGTTTTTTTTTTATCTTATTTTACAAATTTTATTTGCTCCAGATAGTAAACGGAGCACTGTGAGCATGAAATAAAAAACAAATGCTTGAAAATAAGCAAAAAAAAAAGCAGAGAATTTTTGTATTTTATCGCTTCCTTTTTACCAGAGCCAGAGCAAAAAAAAAAGGCCTTCCTGTTATTCTTTTGTGCACAACTAAAGTCATCTCGGGGTTTTTCCTTGTTCAAAATGTTTTTTTTTTTTTGCTCAGTTTTTTTTTTTGCCGATTTTTCTTGCTAAGTTTGCATGTCGTTAGGCTGTAGTGGCATAGAATTGGTAACTTTTTTTTTTTTTTTGGGGTTTTATCGATAAATTTTCAATTGACCCAATTCTTTATAAATATTTTTATTATTTTTGCCTTCATTTTATTGTTTGCTTTCTTGAAATGTCGTCGTTTCTCTTTCTGCACTATTGCATTGGCAATATCAATAGGCGGCCTTTTTTTTTTGTTTTGTATTTTGGTAACACGGCTATAAATAGTTTTTTTTTGTTGTTTTTGCTTCTGCTACTAGACTATTATGGCATTTCGTTAGATAAATATGGGAACAAAATAAAGAGACAATGACTTCGTACGTCAAATGCATACTTTTGCAGCACATGCATTTAAACCTATGCACTCTTTCTATTCTATATGAACGTATGTGGATACATATAAGGAGAGGAGTATAACAAGCTAAAAGCAACAACAACACATTTATAGTTTATTATTATTATTATTGTTCTGTTCAATTCCGTTCAGTTCCATTTCAGTTTAGTTTAGAATTGAAGAAATTCAGTGCAGTTGCAAATAAATACTCGAAGTATTCTATACAGTAAGCCATACGATACAATACAATTGTATCTTGTCGGTGGTCTTGTTTGATCGTTCATAAATGGTTTGTTTTTTCTGTTTTTTTTTTCTCTTCTTCTGTTTTCATTATTTTCTGCATTTTTTTTTTTTTAATTTTTTCTCTTTATTTTTCAAGCAAAAAGGAAATTGTATTTCAAAGAATTTTTTTTTTTTTTTTTTTGTGATAGGCTTGCATTTCATTTGAAGCAATAGGGGGATTTATGATTTCATTTTATGTTGTTTTTTTTTCTTGTAAAATATATACGAAATATAATAAAAATGGTTGTCATTTCAAAGTAAAAATTATTATCTCAAGCAATATTAAAGGAAATAAGGTCAAAAGGTTAAATTACTTCATACAGCAAAACAATTTTTTTTTTGCCAATAATTTGATAGGGTTTTAGCATGAAAAGCTATTTTATAAGGAAAGCAGGCTAAGTCTTTAGCATAGATTTTGTTAGGAAGTTTCAATTTAAAATTTAATAAAAATGTAGTTTTAATACACGCTTGGAAATGTAATTTACAAAGCTCGGTTAGTAGTTAGGGCTTCAGAGTTTTCTTAAGAAAAATATTAGAAAAGAAAACAACAAATGCAGTGGATATTTTAAGGAAGGTTGTATGTGAAGTTTCTTATACAGGAACAATGAATTTTATAACATGCTAGCCAGTGCAAATCCTTAGGAAGGTTGGATGTAAAGTTTCATGTATATAGAGATTACAGATTTTATAACATGCAAGCCTTTGTGGTGGGGATAACTTTACAATTCTCTTTGCTAAGGAAAAAGTAGGGAATTTATTGAGAGTGAAGAAAAATAAACTATTGTGACCAATTAAGAGAGATTCTAATATGCCCTCCAAAAAAAAAAAAAAAAAAAAAAAAATCGTTCTTTAACCGTTGCCGTAGTCAAGTAGGTTCAAACCTCAGCTCAAACATATCAGCAGTCTTCTGACAAAAATTCTGTGCATATATAAAATTAGCTCTCTTATAAATTTTTGCGTTCGGAATCGAATTTAAACATAGGTCCTGCCACTCGTGTATAAAATTAACACACACAACATAAGTGGTGTGAGAAACTAGGTTATAATCCTGACTGAATGTAATGATCAATTAAGTAGGACAAGTTTTTTTAAATCTTTTGATTTTGTCATTAAAGAAAAACAGGAAATTTTCAGAAGTCCTTGACTTATATGTGGTCCATCCAAGGTTTCAGAATTTCGGACAGTATTTCATCTTGATTTAGAATTACAGCTGGTTTGTGTCTGTACACGAGAGACTTCGCATAGTCTATGCCTCATCTGTTGTGCAACTCAACAAACTCGGCTCTCAATAGGTTTGAAGAAAAGAAACAAAGAAATCGTACGATAACTCCGTTGACAGTAACTTTACGATTCGCTCTTAAACTCCTATGGAGTGACAGTTCATAAATTGTTTCTGTCAAACTCTATGTGTTTGATGAAACAGGGTATTTATTAGGCATTGTGTGTGTGATAACATAGTGTGTGTGATAACATAGACATTTTTTTGCATATCATCGACCGATTGATGTCATAAGGGACTAGAGAAACATCGTTTACATATTTGTCACGGCTTGGAAAGAGCATGGAAATAATAAAAATTATTTATCAAAATGGGTATTCTTTTTGTCCATTTTACTATCGTCATAATCGTTCTACTGAGAAAACTATTTGTGTTCGTACACCCATTCTCATAGAAAGAGAACTCATAGCTGAAGATGTTTTTTCAATGAAAATTATGATCAGTTTTGCAACCAGATCCAGAGCCCATGTCGTTATCTATGTTCATCCATGGTGATTTATAAAAACGAACTGAATAAATAACAATAAATTGGACAAATGTAGCTTCAACAAGATGGCCGTTATCATACTGTGGGTAGACATTGTTGAAAATGCCGTTTTAGCTCAGATTTTAGTACCCGAACAAGTTACCAACCAATACTGTACTTAAAACTTTGGATTTTTAAATTAAATTAAGTAATGATCTAAAAATATATTTTTGAGGAGTTTATGCAAACAGGAGAAATTTGGGGGAATTCTTTTTATTAAAATAACTGGTGCAGTGTGGTTTTTTTTTTTAAGGTATTGGGAGTTTTTCTTCTTACAGAGATGAAAAAATTATATGCCATGCTAACATTTAAGGGACATATTTGTTAATACAGTTTTTTTAAATGCTTTTGTTTTTTATTCTTTTTCTTTGCAGTTTGTTCAAGATTGCATCATTGTATGGACTTTGGGATTGAAAATGTAAGTATGACTTCAATTACAGAGAAAATATTTGCTAAAATTATTACATAATTCTTATTGTGTTTTAAGTCTTTATAAGTGAGTTTCATTCAAATAATTGATTTTGTAAGCTGTAAGAATTTTTGTTTTTTAAGAATTTTTGTTCAAGTATTATTTTCTTTAAAAATAACAAAAAAAAATTAAGCATTCAGCTTCATAATCGAAAAAATTAATAAAAAAAAAATAAAATAAATAAGCAAAAAATAGAAATTGTATAATTATTAATCAAATTAATTATTTATTCATTAAAAATTCAAAAAAAAAATATAAACTTAAGCATAAATAATTATTTAAAATGAAAAGAAAACCTTTTTTAAAAAGGATTTTCCTTAATTATTTTTTATTTTAATTATATTCTTACTTAATGTCTAT
>QOCX01000283.1:112443-145663 GCA_005959815.1 Sarcophaga bullata | reverse complement strand
TTATTTTAATTTCATTAGTTTTACCCCAAAAAAAGTTAAGCACCATCTAGGGAAAGCAAGCAACCAAAAATATCTTCTCTTTAATTAGTGTCAATGTTTCCACGTTATAAAATTCTATTTGATTTTACCTGTTTTCATTAAAAAAAAAAAAAAAAGTTAATTGGAACCGTTTCTAACACGTAAAAAATTATTTTGAAAAAAAAAACATGCAATCAACACAGGCCATAAAAAAAAGATACCTAAAGTTGGGATTTTCTTCGATTTTTTAACGAAAAGGTCAATGAGTGTCATTTGTTTACGTAACATGGGGATATCTAAAGGCCCACTAAAACTGCACATCGTTCACTACCATTTCCCACAGACGACATCAAAAATTTGAAAATTTGCTGATGGCCTTGGTATACAAAGACGCCAATCAGTCTCCAAAACGTGAACGGGGAATGGTGTCCGTGTACACGACCGGACATGAATGTTGTAGCGGATTTTATTAGGGATTGTGAGCTTATCTTAGAAGATGACAATCACGTATGGTGGGGATGGTGGTGGGCAGTAGAAACGGCAGCTTATATCAACTCCATATGGCAATTCTTGGTAGATCCTTGATCGAAATTTTATAAGGAGACTTATCTACGCCCAATACAGTAACATTTCGGCAGTACTAATAATCTTCAGAAGCAGCTGGTTACGTTGGTACTTGGCAAGTTATAGCATTCTAGACATCAATAGATCACAGACTAACTGAATATGGGCTGTTACTCAGCTATTTCAATCAAAGGAAAAAAAACTCATACCCATACACCATAATAATTAGCCTTTTTCATTGTTTTTTATAAAATTAAAAAAGGAGTTGCAGCATTACTTAGGCATTTACAAATCAAGGAAAAAAGAAGAAAGAAAGAAAAAAATAAAAAATAAAAATTACCAAGAACGAAACAGTGTACGTAGACTTTTTACTTTTGGACTGTATGTCTACTGCTTTTTATATAAAGTCACTTAAACGTTGAACTGTTGCAAAGAGAACAAATACAAATTTACAAAAAAAAAATTAAGATTACGGAGTATAAGTAAACAAAGTAAAATTACAAAACAAAGCAACAGTAAGAGTCTAGAACTTGACAAACCGAAAGGAATAATGCAAAAAGATAAAGTGCTAGAGATCTTGGTGGCCATGTATGTTGTACGAGAAGAATCCTACCACGAGATACGGCGTGTGATCATTGCTATTTGTTTGGCTATTCGACCCCAAACAGCTTCCGCGAAGCTTCTGGATGAAGTATTTCGGAAAGAGATATGTAAGTCAGCGTCTTAAGTTGCTTTTTCATTTCGAATAATATTTTCATTATATTCTTATAATAATATTATAACTGAAATTTTTTATCAAAGTTTTTCTATAAGTTATTTCGATCATTATACGAAAATGACACGATAAATTCCGTCAGGGATTTTTCAACAGATTTTTTGACATTCAATTGGAACAAAAAAATTTTTTTTATATATACTAAGTATGTCTTGAGCAACTGTAGAACAATTATTTTTTTCAATTTAATTGTTGTTATATTGTTATTATACAGTTTTTAAACTGCTTTTGTTTTTATTCTTTTTCTTTGCAGTTGTCAAATTGCATCATTCGTATGGGACTTTGAGGATTGCAAAATGTAAGGTTATGACTTCAATTACAAGAAAATATTTGCTAAAATATTTAATAATGTCTTTTAGTTGTTTTAATTCTTGTATAAGATTTCGATTCCAAATAATTGATTTTTAAGCTTAAGAATTTTGTTTTTTAGAAATTTTTTCAATATTTTTTCTTTAAAAATAACAAAAAAAAATTAAGCTTCAGCTTCAAATCGAAAAATTAATAAAAAAAAATAAAATAAATAAGCAAATAAATAGAAAATTGTAATAATTATTAATCAAATTAATTATTTATTCATTAAAATTCAAAAAAAAAAATATAAACTTAAGCATAAAAATAATTATTTAAAATGAAAAGAAAACCTTTTTAAAAAGGATTTTCCTTAATTATTTTTTATTTTAATTATATTCTTACTTAATGTCTATAAATATGTTACATTTATATTCTCCTTGTAAATGTTTATAATATTTTTAAGTAACAATTGTTACTTAAAAATATTATAAACATTTACAAGGAGAATATATGTAACAATATTTATAGACATTAAGTAATGAATATAATTAAAATAAAAGAAATAATTAAGAAAATCCTTTTTAAAAACAGGTTTTCTTTCATTTTTAACATAATTATGTCTTATCTTAAGGTTTATATTTTTTTTTTTGAATTTTTAAGCTGCAATAAATAATTAATTTGACTTACATAATTAATTACAATTTACTTTTGTTGCTTATTTATTTTATTTTTTTTTTATTAATTTTTCGATTATGAAGGCTTGAAATGCTTAATTTTTTTTTGTTACTTTTTAAAGAAAATAATATTGAACCAAAATTTCTAAAAAACAAAATTCTTACAGCTTACACAAATAATTATTTGAACTCGAAGATCACTTATACAAGACTTAAAAAATAAAAGACTTATTAAATATTTTAGAAATATTTTCTTGTAATTGAAGTCATAACCTTACATTTTGCAATCCAAAGTCCATAAATGATGCAATGTTGAACAACTGCAAAGAAAAACGAATAAAAAACAAAAGCATTTAAAAAAACTGTATTAACTAACAAATAACTAACATTATTGAAAAAATAATTGTTAAGTCTGCTCAAGACCAACTTTAGTATATAAAAAAAAATTTTTTTGTTCCAATTGGAATGTGCAAAAAATATGTTGAAAAACCTACGGAATTTATGTGTCATTTGAAATGACTCAGAAATAATATAAAAAACTTTGATAAAAATTTCCGTTAAAATTATTATAAAATATAATGAAAATATTATTCGAAATGAAAAACAAATTAAGAGGATTACATATCTCTTTCCAAATACTTCATCCAGAAGCTTCCGGAAGCTGTTTGGGGTCAATACCAAACATAATAGCAAAGATCAACAGCATTATCTCGTGGTAATTCTTCTACTACAACATACATGCACAAATCACTAGCATTTTTATCTTTTGCATTATTCCTTTCGGTTTGTCAAGTTCTAGACTCTTACTGTTGCTTTGTTATTGTAATTTTTACTTTGTTTACTTATACTCCGTAATCTTAATTTTTTTTTTGTATTTGTATTTGATTCTCTTTGCAACAGTTCAACGTTTAGGACTTTATATAAAAAGCAGTAGACATACAGTCAAAAGAAAAAGTCTACGTACACTGTTGTTCTTGGTAATTTTTATTTTTATTTTTTCTTTCTTTCTTCTTTTTTCCTTGATTGTAAATGCCTTAAGTAATGCTGCAACATCCTTTTTTAATTTTATAAAAAACAATGGAAAAAGGTCTACATATTATGGTGTATGGGTATGTAGTTTTTTTCTTTGATTGTAAATATGCTTGAGAACAAGCCATATTCAGTTATCTGTGATCTATGATGTCTAGAATGTCTATAACTTGCCAAGTAAAGTAACCACTGCTTTCCTGAAGATTATTAGTACTGCCGAAATGTTACTTATTGGGCGTATAAGTCTCCTTATAAAATTTCGATCAAGATCTAGCAAGAATTCCATATGGAGTTGTATATAAGCTGCGTTTCTACTGCCCACCACCATCCACATACGTGATTGTCATCTTCTGAAGATAAGCTCACAATCCCTAATGAAAATCCGCTACAACATTCATGTCCGGTCTGTACACCGACACCATTCGTACGTTTTTGGAGACTGATTGGCGTCTTTGTATACCAAGGCATCAGCAAATTTTCAAATTTTTGATTCGTTTTGGGAAATGGTAGTGAACGATGATGCATTTTCTGGCCTTTAGATATCCCCATTTACGTACCAAATGACACTCATTGACACTTTTTCGTTAAAAATCGGAGAAAATCCCAACTTTAGGTATCTTTTTTTATGGCCTGTGTTGATTGCATGTTTTTTTTTCAAAATAATTTTTAAGTGTTTAGAAACGAGTTCCAATTAACTTTTCTTTTTTTTTTTTAATGAAAAACTAAAATCAAATAAAATTTTATAACGTGGAAACATTGACACAATTAAAGAGAAGATATTTTTGGTTGCTTCTTTCCTAGATGGTCTTAACTTTTTTTGGGGTAAAACTAATGAAATTAAAATAAAAAAAAAGAAATCCCTTAAGTTGTGTTTGTTTTTTTTTATTATTCTTTCCTTTGTTTTTCGATCTAATTTCTCAACTTTTGTTTGCAATAAATAATGTCAACTGTATAGCCCAGTAAAGGGAATACATTGATGCTGTTAAAGATGGCATAGATGTTTACGGGGTCTTAGCTAAATTGAAGGTGGGTATTAGCATTTTGTATTTTTGGTATTTAACACCCATCACTTAGCTAGTCTCTAGCTTACATAAATTACAAACAAAAAAAGGGGGGGGGGCATAACATGAACTAAAAATTGTTTAAAAATAACAAGAAAAAAATTTCATGAACTTTAAAAAGCATTTGGAGCATGATGATACATACTGTGTTTAAACATGCCAGGCAGGGTGGCATTATCAACAGAGGCATTAACACCCAGCATAGCATAGCATGAAATAGAAAGAAAAAAAGTAGGCTTTTGCTCTTAACCAATTAAAAGGCTAAATAATCACCACATTAACTTTAGTCATAAAAACAATTTTTTTTAATACAACTTTTGCCTAAGCAAAAAGGGGGAGAACAACTCATGCTGTTCGTGTTGCAGGCATACGTTATTATTTAAAATATTTTTTGAAAAAAAAAAAAGGAAATTCAAAAGAACATTTGAAAAACACATTCTGATTTTAATAACACATACATTATATTGTTCCAAATTCTTGTTCTTCTTCTGCTTTTTATTTTCATTTTTTTCTTTAAGATTGAAAGCTTTATGGCTGTTAGAAGCGGAAAAAAACGCCGAAAATCTATTTGAAATTGTTAAAAATGTATTCGTTACGATATGATGTCTTCATTTTGAAAAATGTTTAATGATTTATGTTTTAATATTTGTATAGAGGCTGTGTGTGCTATATTTAAATGCATTCCTCTAAAGTGTGATTGGTTAAAGGGGGGGGTTCTTGGGTTGTAGTGGAAGGTAGTATTATTAATTGTAGTTTATGGCTGTTATTCTATGCTTTCGACAATTTGAAAGTTTTTTTTTTGTTATTTTTTTGTTCTTTTTGTAAAATTTATTTATCATTATTGCTATAAACAAGTCAATACTTAAGAATAATTTACAAAATGCCCAACATGATTTATGATTTTCAAGAATTAGGCAGAGTAGTGGGTATTAACAAGGCTTAAGTGGCATGGATAATAAGGTTTAAAATAATTAAATTGAAATTTCAATTTCTTTTAAGTAATACGATATATTATAATGTCTTAATTATATTGTCAATATTTAAATTAAATTATTCTGTTAAACTAAAGCCAAAATTAATTCTAAGAAATAATTTTTCTTTGAATGGCCAAGTGTAGCTTTCGTTCATGAAATTTTCTTAGAATTATTATAAATTGAAAAATAAAACAAAATTTAACTTTAATTTATGAAATATTAATACAAATAAAATAAATTCTCTGTCTATGAGTATGTTTTATAAAAATTTAATTAAAAAAGTTTTAAAATTTCAAGTATAACAAGCTTGATTTTCTTAGTTGCAGTGACACAAAAGCATGTGTACAGCGTATAGTAATTCACAAAATTAAAAATAAAATGATTTCGGAATAAAATATGTATGGCTTACTAGATAAGCAACTGAGTTCTAACCACAGCTCTTTAAAAAAGCAAACAAAAGTTTGAAAAAAAAAAAAATTTTTTTTTGGAAAACTTTTCCAAGCTGTATTTTGGTAGAATATTAGAGGGTACATGATTGCCGTGTAAAATCTTTTGAAATCTTTCATTCCTAATTATATTAAAGTTTATATTCCACCACAATCAAATGCACACACAAAATGATTGAGAAGCTAGGATGTAATCCTCACTAAAAGATGGTAATGACTAATGACGTCATATGACCTAAAAGATACTTCTCATCAATGAGAATTGTGCCACAAAAATTCATTGGAACAACTTATTCCAACTGATGTTCATTTTAATTTGATTGATTGATTGATTGATTTCCTTATCCCTTTAGCCAGGGTTATGACTTGGCCTTTCTCACCACCCATGTTGTGTGTGTGTTAATTTTGTATCGGAATCTATAATTTAAAATCAATTCCGAATGACAATTTTTTGTGAAGCTTTTCATGGCAAATTTGAAATTTGGTGAGAGGAAGTCGCCGAAGAAATATTTTTTCATATTTGTGGTTCGAACCTAGGACTCACATTTAATAAGCCAACACACACCCCTACTAAACCTAGGGCGACATGACTTTACATAGTAATTTTATTTTACTTTTGGAGTTTTTGCCAAACGAATACTAAGAAGACGTCACCGGAAGAAATATTTTTTCAATGCTCGACATTCTTCACTGCCGAGTACAGAGACAGCTCTTAATTTTATTACAAAGAGCACTCCTATACAGTATTACAATAAATTATAGGGAAAATTTCCTTTTCACAATAATGTATCATATCAAGAAACGGAAAAATTTTTAATATGAAATTAAAGGGGGTGCACACTACATTTTATGCTTGCAAACTAATTTTCTAGTGAAATGTGCTTTTTATAATGAGACGTGGTGTTCTTACAACAAACTAAAGAAAGTTGGAAGTATGACACCAAAGGCAAAACTGATAAGATACTTAGGGGCATATGGAAGGCCAGGGAGCCTGTTAAATGCAAACAAAACTGATTCGGAGTGGTATGATGAATAATTTACAGATCCATTTCAACCATATCGTTAAGGCGAGTAACAACGAATGCAAAGCATGTAGAAAAAGACACCGAAGCAATGGAATATTCTCTACATCATGAGCTAGCATTTGTACGTGCAAAATTTGTGTATGGATGGTAAATATGCATACTTACTTGATCATTACAACTCTTGGTTAGGATTTTGATCTTGCATCTCATACCACTTACGTTCTGTGTGTTAATTTAATCAGGCAGGTTTTTGAAAAATGTTCATGGCACTTTCATTTACACTCACAGTTTTTTGCTATAAATCTGCTGAGAGGAAGTCGATGAAGAAATATTTTTTTAAATAGCATAAGTCTTGTTCGAGATATCTGACCTGGGGTTTAAAAAACGGCTTCACATCTAATGAGCCTATTAAACACTATCAAACATTAATTATCTTAGAGGAGACAGCTTTCCTAAGAAATTCATATGATTTTGTTAGAATGATGGCAATATTTCTTTAGCTTACTGACCCACTTGAAGTCGCCGTAGTCTAGGAGGTAGTGTGTTGGCTTATTAGACGAAAGACCAGAGTTCGAATCCCTGGTCAGACATCAAAAAGAAATATGAAAAAATATTTCTTCGGCTATCTTCTCTCAGCAGATTACTGACAAAACTCTGAGTGTAAATAAAATTGCCATGAAAAGTTTCTCAAAAAAAATCTGTCGTTCGGAGTCGACTTTAAACAGTAGGTCGCGCCACATATATATAAAATTAACACACAGAATATAAGTGGTGTGAGAAGCTAGGCCGTAATCCTGACTGAAAGGTTGTAATTCCCACTTATGTTTGTATGTATGTATGTTACTGACCCACTTACCTCATATGTACCTATCTAAACTTTAGGCTGAAGGACTATCTTTAGGAAAAATAACGCGAATGTTAAAATCCATCAAAAGTAAGGTTGAATAAATGGGTGATCCAGTAAAAGCAATAAGAGGCGGTAAGATTAGACATAAAAGATGAGGCATAACTGATCGCATTGAAGAAATTTGAATTTCGACTACCAAGTTTAATTTGTTTCAAACAAAATTTATTTTGTTGCAACTAAAAACATTATTCATCAGGTTTATGAAATTGTTTTTCTTTTTACCGTTAGATTGATATTTTATTATCGACTTAAAGCGATTCAAAATTAATCAGTTCCCCCCCCCCCTCAGAAAGAAAAAATTCATTAATTTTGTGATTAAAAATGATGCGTAATTTCTTAAAATTAAAAATTAAAAAAAAACGGAAAAGATTTAACAAATTAGCATAACAAATAACACACACACACACACACATTGTATTGTCATCAAATAAATGGAAATAAAAATTTTCCAAAAATATTGCATAAATTACTCCAAAAAAAAAAAAAAGAACGAATTACACAGCTGTTGCCACAGAAGGGTTGTTAAAGAAAACAACAACAACAACAGGAAAAAAACCCTTAAAATTTTTAATATTTCCTACGAATAATATGAGAAAAAAACTGAATTTCATTAAAACGAATTAAAAGACAAAATGTGTCAATGTATACTGACTAGGAGAAAGAGTAAGTGTAAGTAGACAACAATCATGGCATTATGTGCGGTAGGTCGTGGCATTTAGATGACCTTTTTGTTTTCACTTACAATTCTTAGGATCTTTTTGTTTTTGTTTTTGTTTCTTATTTCTTTCATTCATTTTCTATTGTTAATTTATAGTCATGCATTTCCGCACAGTCATTTTCATCTACTGGTTGGCTGGCTGGCTGGCTGGCTGGCTGGCTGGCTGGATGGCTGGGTTTTGCTTTCATAATCAATTGAATTTCTAATAACAGTTAATAATAATGCCTGCAAGACATACATATGCAGTCACATACAAAGAGTTTCAATTACAATGGCTTTGCATGATAGCTAAGCAGAATGAATGACTGAATGAATGGAATACTGGTTTGTATGGTTAGATGTATGGCAAGCATGTCATATTTTACGGTGTGAATAAATTTTTTTTTTGTCTTTGAACAAAAGGATACAAAATCTTTCCACATAGCAAATGTTGCATGCAGCATTTCAGTAGCGTTATTATTGTGCTACCATTTATTAAAATGTTGCAATACAGCATACAGCTTAAAGTGTATACCTAATGCATGCATGAATGAATGGAAAAATTTCACAAAAAGAAAGTGTGAACGTTAAGCAAGCGGGTTTAATTATTGAAGATGTTGTTGAACAGCTTCCTTAATTTTCTTTGATTTTTTTTTCGTTTTCCTTCAATTTTCAATTTCTTAGTTTAACATTTTGAATTATTTTTATTGCAAAGGTTGACAGTTTGTTAAAACAATTAATGCAATTCATTTCATACCTAATTAGTTGAAATCTAAACTCAAATATTATGTTAAAAATAGGGACACCCAATCACTTAAGCACTTCCTTGTTCTAATTATAAAGACATGCTGCAAAATGGCTTCTTGCCTGCTGTTTGCTTACAAAAATTAATCATTTGTTATGCAGTAAGCATCAAAAGAAACCGGACACTATGGATAAAATTCTAACAATCATCAAACTCGACTTTTACTAGTTAAGGAGAGGCGTGAAAAAATTTTGACAAGGTACTTCGAAATTTTTTGAAATTTTTTTTTTTGTTTTTTTCTGCAAACTCAACTTTTTACCACATAAGGAGAGTGCCCGAAAAATTTTGACAATATTTCGATTTTTTTTTTAATTTTTTTGTTTCAATTTTAAAAATTGTTAATGAAAAAATTTTAAAATAAAAATAACCGTAATTTATTAATGTATTTTTGAATAAAAAAATTACCAAACTCAACTTACTAAAACTAAAGGAGAATGCCCAAAAAAATTTGATAATTTTTTGTATTTTTTTTTTGCTGCAATTTTAAAAACCGGCAATGAAACAAATCTAAAATAAAATTAGAATAACGGCACTTTATTAATGTATATTTTTTCTTAGTGTAAAATTTCTTTTGACGCTGACTGTAGGTCTTCATAATTAATGACTTGATAAGGCCTAATGTGTCAATTTTTTTATGTTTATTTTGCATTTCCATTGTTTTAGTTGAAATGTTTTATTTTCATTTTTTGTTTTTGTTGTAATTTATGGTTCTTAATAGATATTAAAAACAATAACCCTAGGCCTGGTCCAAAAAAAAAAAAAAAACTAAAAATAACAACAACAAAAAAAAAAGCAAATAAATAAGCATAAAACAAAAATATAAATTGACAAATAGCCCATCATCAGTTAAAAGACCAACAAATTTTTTTTTTTTTTGGTTTAACAATACATACATACAACGTATGTACATATGGATGGACATAAATACATAAAAAAAAAATTTTTTTGTTATATTTTTAGAGCAAGTAATTCAAAAGAATTTCTGTGTTCATTTTTTTTTGTTTTTTGTTTTTTGTTTTTTTGAACTCGTTTAAATGGCTTAAAGGCTTTACAGCTTCTTCATAATCATCATTACAATAATCATTATGTAAACTGATCTCTCTTTTTCTGGCTCTTGCAGAGGACAGACGACATACATACATACATACATACATAAAAATGGAGTAAAATTTTTATGACAATTTGTATTTCCATATTCAAGTGGTCAAACATGTTTAAAAAACACTTTAAAAAAATCCACATACACTGTACTCACTCACGACAATAATCCACAAATGGAAACAGAAAACAAAAAAAAAAAAATAAAAATTCCCTCGTATGCAATTAATTATATGTAGGGATGGCTGTTGCTGCTTCTTCAGCATCATTATTATTACAGACATTACAGGCCATATTTTACAACAAAAAAAAAAAAAAATTTTTTTTAAATGCAGATGTGCGTACATGCGTATCTTTATTTTTATTATATACTGTACAATTTTATTTTTTTTCTTTTATTTCATATGCTGTGTTGCTTTGTTTCCCCACACATATATTTCGTTGCCTAGTTGAACTTCGTCTTCTTTTCCAGTTCGTTCTCAATCATCAATGTTTTTAATTTGTTGTCCATGTTGTTCAATAAATTGAAAATTATTGACTTCAATTGTTGATTTAATCATTTTTATGACATCAATTGCTGCTGCTGTTTAACTCAGAAAAAATCACCATAAGAATCATTTATTTTCTTCAATTATTGATAAAATTTTTATTAAAAAACACTCCAAGTTTTGTTATGTTTTCTTATAAAGCCTGTATAAAATCGCTCTTAAATGAGTTTTATTGTTCAATTACTTTGGAAATTGGCTGGCAATTTGTAGTTCACAGTACAAAGTTTGCCTTGAATTGAATAGAATTTTAAATTAACAACACGAATAAATCAAAATAAAGGCTATTCATTTAAGCATTTACAAGCTAATTTTTAATTATAGAAGTATGAAGCACTATAGCTATAGTAAGCAAACCTAAAATATGTTCCTTATCGCATATATTTTGCATGGAAACATAAGCCTCATTTGGTTAAAAGACCAAAACCGCAAAGAACTGATGAACGTTTGACTTGAAATTTCAAGATAAAAGCAAAATTAGTAGAAATTAAATTTAAAATTGTAGAAAATATTTTAATGAAACTCATTCCTAAGTCTAGACTGTTAACTCATATCGTGGTATGATAAATAAATAACAGCAATTGCCGTATCCCCATGTAGAAAATAATGTTGGCGTCGAAATATACTTAGGACATAAGGAACGTGAGCGTAATCAGGCCTTATCATTTGAAACAGTTCATGTACACATCAAACTCCAAAGCTTCATGTTCATTTAAAAACCGTTATATAAAGGCTCTCATTTCTACATAAAAATTCAATTCATCATGAGTACTCGGTTTAATCACTTATACTGACAAAATGTTTTCAAGCTAATCAAGAAAAGAGTAAGACCTAGGCAACAGTCTTATGGATATATTGGCCAGAATGAATACCGAACTGAATAATACCATATGTGATCCGTTCTAAGGGCTTGCCTTGACCACGATTGTGCTGTAAAATGGGAATTAATTACACTCGTTGGTTAGACTTCTGAATTCAAAGGAATTCTAAAGAAATTGTAATTCGTAGAACAACAATAAAGGTGTGTCTGCACACGCACAATGGCGTATGAGTAGGTAAATAGGTCGGAGTGGTAGCTTCTGATATCAAAAAGCTCACTTGAGCACGAATATCAGCACGTTGTGATGCCACAGGTAAACGCAGTCTCTGTACTGACCAAGTTCTACCTTAGCCAGGGAAGAGGAAGTAGGCTTATAAGTAGGTAGATAGGTCGGAGTGGTAGCTTCTGATATCAAAAAGCTCACTTGAGCACGAATATCAGCACGTTGTGATGCCACAGGTAAACGCAGTCTCTGTACTGACCAAGTTCTAACAAAGAAGAGGGAAGAGAAAGAAGTTGATCAGCTCAAGGACTGCACGGGATATGAGTGTACTGGAAACTTTCTTAAGTGGGATTAGAAGTTATTTCTCGTTATATAAGGGAGTCCAAATGGCCACACGAATTCGTGTAATGCTGCTAATTCTCGGCTTTTTCTCTGCATAAAATGTGCGAGCACAATTTATAGTCATGGTAGTCGAGTAATTAGTGTAGTGGCTTATTAGACGAGAGCCCGTAGTTCAAATTCCAGCTTAGACATTTCAAACAAAACGAAATATGAAAAGATTTTTCTTCTCGGACTTTCGCTCAGCAGATTACTGACAATAATTCTGAGAGTATTACTCAAGTCGCCGTGGTATAGCAAGTAAAGTGTTGGTTTATTAGTCGACTCCTCACGACAGAGTTTTGAAAAACTTTTCATGGCAATTTTATCTATTCTCAGAATTTTTGTATTACTTCACTGATGTTGTGTGTGTTAATTTTATGCATGAGTGGCGGGACCTATAGCTTAAAGTCAACACCGAACGACAGATTTTTTTGAGAAACTTTTCATGGCAATTTTATTTTACACTCAGAGTTTTTGCCAGAAATCTGTTGAGAGAGAAAGTCGCCGAAAAAAATATTTTTTTCTTATTTCGTTTTTGATGTCTGACCGGGGATCTGAATCCTTGCCTTTCGTCTTATAAGCCAACACACTACCTACTAGACTACAGCGACAACACCTTGTATGTAAAAACGAAAAATTGGAATTTTTGGGTATTTTGTAACAATTTTTTGGGAATTTGTGTTAAAATAAATTTTTTTATTTGTAATTATTTTTTTAATGGTATTGCCTAATAAACATTACAAAATTCTTATTAACGATTTTGTGATTTTTATCACAGTTTTTAAACTAAAAAACTGATTAAAAGGGTTTCAATTTATAGATCTTCGGGTGGGTGTTAATTTAAATTTTTTTTTTTGTTTTTTTCTTTTTCATTCAAATTTATTTTAAATGCTTACATCAAACAATATGCTTGAAATTTTCTAAAAATAAATGAAACGATTTTACGAAAATAAGAAAAACAAAAAAAAAAATTTTTTTTTTAAATTTTTTTCTGTTGTTTTTCTGTTTATGATAGGCACAGCTGCGTTGCTTGGTTGTAAGTTTTTCGAAGCATGATACACTTAAAGAAACGAATTTATGAATATTAAAAAAATGAAAAGAGAAAAAAAAATGAAAAGAAAAGAAGATGAAAACGAAGAGAGGAGAAGTATTTACATAAAATTTATGTTATGGGAAAAATATCTATAAGGTCAGCATGGTTAGGCCGTTAAGAAATGGCATTAATGATGATCTCTTTTGGCCATAGCCAAGTGTAACACAGATGCAGTGTGGTATGGCATGGTATGTGAACAGAACAGATAAATAATTTCATTTTTATTACACTTAATTTGTTGAAAACAAAACAGAAAAGAAAACAAGAAATGAAGTGAAAACATAAAAAAAATATTTTTTTTTGTTTATTTTTTATTTATTTTTTTGTTTTTGGGTTGCTAATTAGTAATCGTAAATATTGTGGTCATAAATTTTTGTTCTCAAAACACAAAACTGTACAACAAAATGCTACACAAATATAGTGAAGAAGATAGATGCTCAAGCATTGAGCACAAACAAAAATTATGAAAATAAGCAAAACAAATCAGAAAAAAACAAGAAAAAACTTTAGAATTCACATGTTCTACAAAGGCCACAACAGCATACATAATCATCATAACAGTCATCGTCGTCATCATTATCATCATAAAATATCATCAAAAATAAAAGCTCAAAGGAATTAACATTTTGGCAAATAAATTAAATGTTTTATAATAAAAACACCAAGCATAAAATTAAAACAAACAAAAAAAAAAATAAAATAAATTTAAAAGTTTTTTTATTAAAAATAAAAATAAAACAACACAAAAAAAAATTTAAAAAAAAAATTAAAATTGAATGACTTTTATGACAAGCCAAGCCAGGCCAAGCCAAGCCAATCATAGAAATAGTTTTTCATCAATAAAACTACAAAATAAACATAAGCTATGTATGTGCATGAAAGAGAAAATCTAAATTATCAGTTTTTTTTTTGTGATAATAATTTCCTACTTCATCAGTTTATTTAATAATATTTACATTTCATACACACACAGATAAACAAAAAATGTTTATCATTTATGATGTTCTTGCAATACAAAACCATGTCATTTTAAAAACCAATTCAAAAAAACATTTCAAAACACCAAAAAAAAATAAAAAATAAGAAAAACTCCCTCCAATCTAAAGTACCAGAAATTAATTGGAATTGAAGTTAGTTTATCATTTTGTGTACATTTCATATGAATTTTCTATTTTATTACCCCTGATATATGATATTTGATAGTGAAGTGAGTGAATGACTGACACTACACAAGTTCATGCCTGAACACACCACACCACTACTCATAATAATAACAACAATATTTATTATAAATAAATATCACATACATATACTATTTAATTTTAGTTTTATTTTGTTTTTATTTTGTTTTTTTTTTAAATTGAAAATTTTTTTTTATTTTTTTATTTGCCTAACCAGCCATCACCGTGTTTGATCGTCGAACATCGTTTAGATTGACAATGCCTAACTAGAGAGGTGCATAGGTTTATTAACATGCATAAACACCATCATAATCATAATCATAATAATTTTTTTTTCTTGTTAAAATAAAAATAAAAATAAAAATAAAACAAATTTAAATAATAATGGTAAGGCATTGTTTCGTTTCGTTATGTTTTTTTTTTCCATATGCTTTAAGTAGTACGTGCTTAGAATTATAATGTCATGATATATTTATAAACAAATATGTTTTGGAATACAATTTTGTTTTTATTTTATTATTATCAACTAACTGCATTATATTGGTTAAGAGAAAAAGTATAATCGTTTAAAAAAAAGTAACCAAACCTAAGTAAGCATCAGTTTTAGGTATAGCAGGAGACAACCAGTCTCAACAAGTCACTACTAATTTCAGAAAGAATTGTTCAATTAAACCGATTAAGTAAACCTAAACCTTTTTATTATTAAATAGCTTCACCAGAGATAGCTGTCCATCCAGAAAAGTTGAATAGACACATACATTCATTATTCATTCATTGGTCATTACAATCCCCATAACAGGACTACGATTTAGCTTGTCATACCGCTTGTGTTGTGTGTGTTAACTTTATACATGAGCGGCGTAACCAACAGTTTAAATTCGATTCTGAACGACAGATTTTTTTTGTGAAGCTTGGCATGGCAATTTTATTTTCTCTTAGAATTTTTTATTTTCTCTCAGAAAACTGCGGAGTTATTTCGTTTCGTTGGAGATGTTTGACCTGGGGTTTGAATCGTGGCTTCTCGTCTTATATGACAACATACTAACTACTAGACTAAGGCGATTACACATACTTATGACATATAAGGCAGATGCTGCCAAGTGTACAAGACCAATACGTTTTGAATGAGTGTCCATTATACAATGCCTAGTTAGAAATCCAATAACCATACTTAGCGGACTCCTTTGGAGTTTGAGCAGTTTTGCTGCATTGTGATGCCCTTATCCGGAGCTATTCATCTGGCATTTACAACTGCATTAACAATTATAAGATCTCAGATCTTTAAAAGGGACTCAAAAGTATAAAGTTTATCGGAAAACTCGAAATCATCACAATGGGAAACAGTGACGCCGTACTGCTTCGATAGCTTTATCGATTCATCTATGCATGCCAATTTCAAAATAATTGCCGTACCCGCCATTTCATTTAATTAAAAATCTTCAATGAAAATCAAAATGGAGTCTTTAACGATGCCATTGCACCGCTTTTGCAAACCTCTCAACTTTGAATATTCTGAATTTCCTTGAGGAATCGTATCGCAGTATCATGAAGTCAATACTTTTCATAATCACAAATCCCTTTAGAGTATTCGACCCAGTTGCTCAGAGGCGAATACTAGTTTTAGCCTCTAAGCTAAAAAAACGATTAGTACACAAGGCGCCACGGATAATGATGTACAGCATAACATACATAATTAGTTATTACAACCCTTTAGTCAGGATTTGCAGTCCACTTCGAACAGCGGATTTTTTGAGAAACTTTTCATGGCAATTTTATTTACTCTCAGAGTTTTTGTTAGGAAACTGCTGAGAGGAAGTCGCCGAAGAAATATGTTTTTCATATTTTGTTGCAAATGTCTGACCTGGGGTTAGAACCCTGACCGCACGTCTAATTAGCTAACACACTACTTACTAGACTTTTTTTTTGCTAACGTATCAGCTTAAATTTAGTTGTACCCACCATACTAGGCATTCATATGCCTTGCTATGTAAAGAGATTTTATTACACAATTAAAGATCTGAGTCTTGTTACAGGCTATAGAGGTAGGCAGGCAGGTTGTAATGGTTGCTTCGATACCAAAAGCTCACCATAGAAGTACAGTCTGTGAATATTTACCGGCCATCTAAGCAGCCAGCAGATTCGGAGAACGTTTGAACCGACGTTTGTAGGAAACGCTTCAATATTATTAGGCAATGATTTGCATGCGACATATAACTCTTTAGTTCAGTAAGCTCTGGCACCTTTAATCGACAATCTTACAATATTATTTTGTGTACTTTGTTAAACCTGTTTTGTCATGGACAACTCAGCTTCTAGACTACAGCACATCGCAGTTTAATTCATGGTTTTTTTAAGTATTTGCATGAAAATCAAGTTTTTTTAAATTTTCCTTCTAAAATATGTGATAATCTAGGATCAATGGCTGTGATAGGCTGTGATAGGCTGTCAAACGTAAACTAAATGAGGCTGTGTAGTTAAATTTTAATGCCTGAAGATAGAAAAATAGTTGAAGTTTCTGGCATAACACACAAGGGTAATTAAAAAAGTTACTGCCGTACTTTACCTCCGGGTACTGTACTTGTACTCTAACCTAACCTAATCTACCGCCTTAGTATACTCTTATACTTTTTCCCCTAACCAATATCTACATGTGGTGACTTTAATCCTCATTTACAATTGGTGTATAAAGCTCCTGCAAAGAAAAACAAAAACTAACAGCAACACCAGTTGTAATTAATGATGTTAACACTCTTTTACATACTGTTGTTGATGTAGTACAGCAACACCCTGTTTTTCTAACCTATTTTCAACATTAGTTTTTCCTCTACGACTAAAAGGGAACTTTAAAAAACGAATTTTTTTGTTAAGTTTTGTAGCATTTTATAAGTTTTGTAGCATTAGAATTTCCCTCATTTCCGTTGTTTGTATACAAACACAGGAAGTCAAGTACCGCCTGTTAAATTGACTTTTTTTTTCGCGTTTCTTTTTCGCGTTTTTTTTTGCATTTGCTGTGTGATACTTTGTTTTGCAAATATGGAATGCCATGAGTATGAATATGAAAAATTAAAAAAAAATTTGTTTTATGAAAACTTAGATTAGATAGCAATAACAACAACAACAAAAGAGTTCATATAATAAATAAAAGAAATCCTGTGTGCCATTAGTATTGGCTTAACAACTTCGACTTCTAACGCTAGGATAATGGCATACAAAAGCAAGAAAGAAAGAAGGATGAAAAAAAAAACTAAACAGGGAATGAACGATAGCGGCGAAAACAATCATAAAAGGAACAAATAAGCTGCTTAAATAATGCCGTTAAACTACCACAATCAAATATTTCATATAGAATTTGCTTACTACCACCACCACTACCACCACCCCTTTTGCTAAAAAATCATCCCTTTTTTTGAGATTTTTAAGAAGCAAAGCAAGGCAAGGCATGGCAAGACGTGGAAGGAAGTAAAGTCAGGCATGGGATTTAATTTTGAAACTCAAATTAAATGCAAATTCGTTAAACAATTTGTTCAAGAATTTCGTTGGTTAAAGAAAAAAAAATAAGAAAAAAAGAAATGTGATTGTACGTATTTAAGTGTATGTGTGTGTGTGTTATTTCTTTATATTTAAAGATTTGCATAACTAATGAAACAATCTTTTAATTTTTTTTTCATTTTTTTTTTCTTCTCGTCTACCATACCAAAACTAGTAAGAGCGCTGCTTGCCATGCTATTGCTGCTGCTGTCTGCTTTCTTCAGAGCGCAATAAGAAATTGAACTTTTCATATGGGAATTTGGGGTGTTGTCTCGAATGTTTAATAAAAAAAAAATTTTTTTCTTCTTATTTTTTTCATTTAATTTGTTGTTGCTGTTTGGTACAATAAATTTCTTAAAATTTAAATTTTTATTTTAAATTATAATTTCCCCGTTTCTTTACCATGTATCATAATGTACTGTATGAACAGCTAAGCATAACGAATTCAATTGGTTTGGGGTTTAATGTCTGCCAGCCAGACATCCTTAACAACAGCATACATGAGAGAGAAGAGAAGAGATATTTCCTAAAATATCATGTCAAACAGAAAAAGGTATCATACCACATCATGAAACGTTGAAAAGCGTAACACATTATTTCTTTTGAGATCGTCATTTCATTTCCAAAAAAAAAAAAAAAAAGAAAACAGGAATTTAAATATTTGACATTAGCGAGCAATTAAACAAAAGGGTTTCGTTTCGTTTCGAAAACATTTCAAGCATGTTAAACATGTTAAAAAGTCTTTTTTTGACTCTCTTTTTTGCCTTTTTTTGACTTTTTTTTTCCTTGTGTTTTATTTTGAAAACCAGAGATTCTTTCTTTTTCCAGAAAAAACAATTTATTTTCGAGTCTTTGAGGATGTTTTTCTTTTTTTTTGTAGCATGTGCAGCAAGAAAAAAAAAACACAAAATTTGTAAATACTTAAGCAATGGATAACAAAACTATTTGAATTCGTATAAAATTTACAGCCAAAGAAAATTGTCAGTAATTAATTGCAGCAATTTATTTAAATGGTTTCAAATGAAATTGAATTTTATTTGGAGTACAAGTTAAATGCCGGCGGCTTATCATTTTCAGTCATTCCCACAGTATTCAACAATTTTTAGAAGCCGAGACTGTTATGCACATTAAGAGAATACCTTGTATTGATGTAACGGTCAGCGCCTTGAAAACATTACCGTTGTAAACGAGTTCCAATTGTGAGCTGTAAACAAGAGTCTCGCCAAAAATATCAATTCCTTGTTGTTCTCAACAATTTCAAATTTCACTAAACCCTACAGTAATCCTTTAGTCAGAATTACGACCTAGCTTCTAATAGCACTTAGGTTGTGTGCATTATTTTCATACATGAGTAACGAGACCTACAGTTTTAAGTCGATTCCGAACGACAGATTTTTTTGTGAGAGTTTTTGGCCAGAAGTCTTTTAAGAGTTAGTGCTCGCCGGAGAAATATTTTTTTTTCATATTTTAGTTTTGATGTCTGACGTGGGGCTTGAAACATAGCCTTACGTCTAATAAGGCAACACACTACCAACTAGACTACGAAGCTAATTTAGACAAAAGGCTTCCACTTTCATAAAATTCAGTTGACTTAGAAGCCCAAACTTGATGGTTTGCAGTGGGTAATGAAGCAAGATAGGTAGGTAGTTAGTGGTTGCTGTCCTAGTAGGGAAGTGGACACACTTAGGCCATATAGGGCCCATTGTAATATCACAGTAGGTAGGTATGTAGGTTGGAGTGGTAGCTTTGATACCACAGCTCACTTGAGCACGCATAACTGCCCGTTGTGATGCCACAGTAAAAAAGCAAAGTCAACAGCAATTAGTTGAAAAAAGGCATTCTTCCGATGAAGTGCACTTCTATCTGAATCACCAAAAATTATTATTTAAGGCTCAGAAATATCTTATGAAAACAATGAGAAACAAATTTACCCACAAGAAGCAACTGTTTTGTTCAAGCAGCGTGTTGGAACATTACTTTTTTGAAGATGAGTTTGACGGTGAACGACATTTGTTACAGAAACATGATAACAGAGTACTTGTACCCGTGACTGAGCTGCATGGTTCTGGACGACATATGTTTTCAGCAAGATGAAGCTGTCTGCCTCATTGTGCTTATACTGAACGACTTTCAGAACAAATTATCTCAAGAAATTTGGATATCAAATGGTCACTAAGATGTTGCTGCTTAACACTTGGAGAATTTTTCTTTGGCGGTTTTACGACAACTCGGACTTATGCGGATACATCAGAAACGCCTGACTAATTGACTTACTTGATAGGTTATTACCATCTAGCTTCTTACACCACTCATGTTTTCACGGCTATTTTATTCACTCGCACAGTTTTTGCCAGAAATCTGCTGAGTGAAAGTCACCGAAGAAATATTATTTCATATTTCGTTTTGTTGGAGATGTCTGCCCTGGGGTTTGAACCGTGGTCTCACGTCTAGTAAGCCAACATACTAGCTATTAGACTATGACGACATGTTAATTACTTACGATAGAAATAATCTCAAGAGCAAAACATCGAAAATGAAACATTACCAATATACAGTCAAAGGAAAAAGTCTACATATGCTACTTTTTCCCAATAATTTCTGCGTTATATTTTTGCTTTTTCTTCATTCATTCTTAGTTGCATTTAGCCTTTAACAACGCTATGGCATCTTTTTCAATTTGGGAAAAAAAACCAACGGCAAAAAACTCTACTTATAGTGGTGTACGCAGACTTTTTTCTTTGACTGTATGAGGCTCCTAGGTTATGTTCATTATTTGGTGGTATGCAAAATGAAAATAGTATTGAGAGGAGTATATTAGTGTGATCTGTACAGAAAATTTACAGGATAAATGTATTCAAATAATCGTAAACCTCTTTCCTCCTTCTTGTAAACAATTTTCATTGAGAGCATGAGAGAGAGTTTGAAAAAAATTTTTCAAAAAAAAATTTTTTTTTTATTTTTTTCTTTTCCAACAGAAAAATGTTAAAACAACAAACAATACTTTATACTTTTATGTCCAACAACAACTTACAATACATGTATGACACTTCAGAAACCCTAACAAAATGTAATGCTTATTTGCTTATATGGGTGGTTTCACAATTAACTGAAGCGTAGAGGTGTTTTATTAGTTATTTTTCTATAACAATTGTTGTTGTATTGCTATGAATATGTAAACATTAAGATCTATGTAGGCATGTATGTATGTATGTAAGTATGCTATTTTTAAAACCTGCAAAATGGTTGATACGACTGAGAATGATATTTAAGCCAACCTCAGCCAAAGAGCTAAGTTAACAATATTTTAAGGGCCAAAAAAGAAAAGCCAAGAGAGGCTCTTCTTTATATTATTTTTTTTTAATTCTATTAAGTATGCATATGTATGTGTAAGTGTATGTGTGTTTATATAGTTTATTGTTATGGCCAGGAAAACTACAACAATCAGCCAACCAGCCAACCAGTCAGTCAGTCAGTCACATAGTCAGCCAACCCAAACAGTTGATTCATGCATACATTCAGTCACTCATTCATTTCTTTATTCATTTATTCAAGGCATAATGTTGTATGCCAAAATATTGTGCTTTACTTAATTGCTGTTGTTGTTGTTGCTATTGTTGTATACTTTGTATATTACCTTATTGTTGTTGTTTTGTATCTTTTTTTTATTTATTTTGTTGCAGTTAAAACACAAGCAAAAGGAAAAAATGCGAAAAAGAAACACAAATAATGTCTACAAAAGGAAAAGCTTAATAAGATTTTCAAGCATACATACATACATACATACATACATATGTATATGAAAGCAGTTTAGATGGTGCCATTTTATATGCATATGGTGGCTAAATACACACTCATACATATGCATTCATACATACATGGTTCTATGTGGCTTAAAAAACGACTACTAGTTAAGGCTTTATACTTACATTTTTCTATGTCTGTATGCATGTATGTATGTATGGCTGTATGCATGTATGTATGTATGTATGTATGTATGTATGTATGTATGTGCGTTATTACCTTAGTGTGTGAAAAACTAAATTTCTTTTGTTGTTGGTTTTGGTTTGGCTAAGGTTTTATTTCAGTTCTGTTGCAATAAGTTACGAAAAACTCATGCTTCCCTGTATAAACAACTGCATAAAAATATTATTAAAATGCATATAAAAAAAGCAATAAAAACAATGCATATAATGCAATAAAAAACAACAACAACAGCAACAGCAGCACAATATAAACTGTTAAAATAAATTATATTCAAAGGAAAGAGAAAAGAGAGTTTTTCAAATGGTGGCAACTATGTAGGTTAACCCTTAAGAACAATAAAATATAACAGGAGCACATTAATTACTGGCAACAGTGGCATTTAAATTAAAGTGTGTTGTTTTAATTAATTTTTGGAATTAAAGAAACAAATATTCTATGCAAGAATAGTTTAAAATGCTTTGTACCTTATAAGGTTCAGAAGTCATAGTATAACGGTTTATATTAAAATCTGTAACCAAGTTTTAACAAATTTTAGGTCCTTAAATATGCAGAAGAGCTTTAGTAAATATGTGGTGAATAGCTGCAGTGCATTAGAGAGTTGGATCTAGCCAAACATCATTTACAACATAAATTTCAAGCTTTAGCCATGAGAAGAATGGCCGTGAAAGAGATCAATTTGATCCCTTTAGGCTTAGTCTTGTAAAATTTTTTCAATCACAGATTTATGCGAATAAGCCACAAACATTGCAGTCCTCAAAACCAGTTTAATCCATGCCATCAGTCAAATTTAGCCTGATTTAAGCGCTTGAGTCAAAATTAAATATTTTGAATAGGCTCCACCCAGGCATCAATAAATCCACCACATGACATCAATAAATCATCCAAACGAATAGCAATTCTTCGATATCTCTTACACACTGTGTTTTATTTAAATTTAAAGATAGAAAGCGCTTAATTAAGGACTCGATGTATGTCAATTGGTTATTTATTTAGTGCCATTGAAGGCTGCTTCTGCTGAGTTAAATATTTTCCATTCAAAGTGTCATTTAATCATTGGCAACTAAAGATCACTTAGTAATGCTGATTAAAACGTGGCCTCTTTTCAAACATTATGGGGTGATTATGGTCGTCATTACTAATTCGGTGTGCAAAGAATTTGCAAGACTACAAAGAAATTACCCAGAAGTCGTCGTAATTAGACCTGAGATAACGGTTCAAGCCCCAGATCACACAACTGCAACACAACGAAATTTGAATATTTCTTCAGTGACTTCCTCTCAGCAGATTTCTTGCAAAAATTCTGAGAGAAAATAAAATTGCCATGACAATTTTCCTAAAAATTCTGTCGTTCGGAATCGTTTTTAATCTGTAGGTCCTGCCACTCATTTACAAAGTTAACATTCAAAACATAAGTGATGTGAGAAGCTATATTGTAATCCTGACTAAAGGGTTATAATGACCAATTATGTGTGTACCTATTTGGGTCTTAAATACAACGGGATTGGGCACACATTGTCGCAAGGCAGCTGCCGACATATAGGAAGGCTACCGTACATTGCGAAATGACAAATTAAAGCCGAACTATGCGGCTTACATCTGCATCGAAATGAGATATCGTGCATGAATTTACGTTTTTGGGAAAAAATCTTACTTCGTGTTGAAATGCAAAGAACAAGTACGAACAATAACTTTGGTATTTGGCATTTGGGTTTAACTTTAAGTATAAAAATAATATGTGTGGTCGCCGTAGTCTAGTAGGTAGTGTGTTGGTTATTAGACGAAAGGCCAGGGTTCGAATCCCCGGTCAGTCATCAAAAATGAAATATGAAAAAAATATTTCTTTCGGCGACTTCCTCTCAGCAGATTTCTGGCAAAAACTCTGAGAGTAAATAAAATTGTCATGAAAAGCTTCTCAAAAAAATCTGTCGTTCGGAGTCGACTTTAAACTGTAGGTCCGCCACTCATGTATAAAATTAGCACACACAACATAAGTGGTGTGAGAAGCTTAGGCCGTAATCCTGACTGAAGGGTTGTAATGGCCAATTATGTATGTTATGTATGTATGTATAAAAATAATATTCGTGATATGTGACAATCCAAAAATTGCCCATGTGGCTGGCAATATCACCACGAACAGACTACTAAATGAATGATGCACGAAAATCATAGAATTTTATTATCAAAACGTATGCTGAATGAGAATTGTGTTCTTATTGAACAATTAAATTTAGCGAGGAAATTCATTTTCGGATCAATGGATGCGTTAATAAACAAAATTATAGTATTTGGTGTGAATGCTGACCAGAGGCAGCTTACATGATATAAATAGCTGCTGAATGATGATCCATTTGGAGCGATTTGTAGACCGGCGGCATCATTGGATTGTACTTTTTTAGAGAACGATAAAAATCCCAACGATATATATAATCGTTGAAATTGTTTGCCAAACACCAAGCGAGGACACAAACCTATTGTCAACCAGTAGTTTCGCATTTTGAAGTAGTCACTTAGAGGCCAATTTTATATGACTGACTTACTAGACTACATCTTAAGAAAAGCGAGCTCCAATTGCAGTCATAGAAAACGACATTGCTGCTGCCATTACTGAGACATAGTTGTGGCAGCCAATTGGAGGCCAATTTTATATGACTGACTACTGAACTTACTAGGCTACTTTGTGAGACAAGGCAGCTTTAAATTCTAGTTGTGGAGGACAATATTGCTGCTGCCATTACTGAGACGTAGTTGTGGCAGCCAATTGGAGACTAGTTTTTGAGACAAGCCAGCTTCAAATTGCAGTCATGAAAGATAATATTGCTGCTGCCATTACTGACATACAGATTGATTTGCTGGACAACCAACAAACATAGAAAAATAAAAGCGCATGGCTTATCCACGAGAAATATTTACGCGTATATAAAGCGTTCCAAGCAAATCTTTTACAAACTTTTGCAAATTTTTTTTTTTGCCAAATGTTTTTATTTTTTATACAAACCATCATTCTATACAAACTAACACATCACAAAAATTGCTCTCGTTATAGTAATTGAAATGGCATATGAGATGCTGTTTACTCTCTTCATTTTTTAGATTTATGGTTGGTTCTCTAAATAACTCATAATAGAGTAGACCTTTCGAGTGGCATGAAGAACTCACTTTCATTTCTTTAAAATTTGATGTGAAACAAGCACGAAAACTTTTATTCACATGCCTCCAATTTAACCTGATCTACCTCAATCATTGAAAAAAGCTGACTTCAGGGAGAAAAAAAGCTAATCGCCAAAGCCAATTAAAAATTAAAGAAAAAAGAAATAATTTTTTAATTATGATGTTGAAATAATTTTTTTGTTTGTTTTTTCTTATTTCCTAATAAAACTCATTTCCTGTTTGTTTTGGTTTTTAGAGCACAATACACAAAGTGATCTTCTTTTAATTTCTTTGGCTAATTTCCAATGGCAATAGGACCAGAAAAAGAAAATTATTAAAATTCAATCAAGCTGTTAATTATTTATTTGATAGAAAAACGCAAAACAAAGATTATCTAAAAACAATAATAATTTTATCTAGATCAACATATGGCAACAATGAATAGAAAACAATTACGAAAAAGAAAAAAAACGAGCCACACTAACTAACTATTCGAACAGCAAATAGCCAAGCAACGAACCATTCAAAGAGAAACCAAATTACATATAAATTATCATGCCTTGTAGCTTTAGGCTAAAATTAAGGTAAAATAGATACTGACAAATCAATTAAATAAATGTTTATATATATACAGACATATATACATACATATGTACATACATGTATGTATGTATGTACATGGTTTTCTTTAATTTTTTTTTTTTTGGAGTTACTATTGGAGTTTATGGATTTTGTCTATGAATTCAGCATGTTTTTTTCTCTTGTCTGTTACAAGCAAAGAAACCCACAAACTATAATCAAGTAACTTAAAACCCATAACAATTTCTGATGTTGTTGAAATTTACAAGAAAAACAGTCAGAGAAATACAGTCAGACAACATCATAAAGCAGACCCAAAACAATATTAGCATAAGAATAAGAACTTTAGAACAAGTTTTATTACGAATTAAAAATATTTTTTGATTTGTTTAACTATTGCCAAGTGAATTTGAATTTCATAAATTTGGTCTTTATTCTGGTGGCCACCTTGTGTGTGTTTTTTTGGTAAGGCAAAACAATCTTTAGGCTACCATAACAGCGCCAACAAAAAAAAAAAACTTAAAGATCAAGTCAAAGTATTTGTTTAAGCTTAAGGTTGAAAGCAAGAAAACTAAAGCAATTCTTTGTCTAGAGAACGAAGAAAAAAAAACAAAAAAAAAGGAAAGAAAAAACCTGAATATTACGATCACCAGTGGAGAGGAAAATTGCATTCGTGAGTTTGTTTTTTAAGCGTCATTAAAATATTGTAAGTATGTATGTGTTGTTTTTTTTTATAACTCCCTACTCCATATAGAATTTAGATGGACAGACAGACATACAGATAGCCAGACAGTTTGTTAGTTAGTTGGTTACACAGTTTTACTGTAGCAAATCTATAAAGAAAACAGCACGCATGTTACGTAGAAATAAAATGAATTTCTGCTTGTAGAACCAGGCTTAGAAAAAACACATACGAAGTCAGGCAATTTCATTTCAATTCAGTTTTTATTTTTCTTTTTTGTTTTCATGGCTTAAAAAAACACAGCAACACTAATAATTGCACGCATTTTTTATTTTTGAGCCAGTATATGCTACATATGTCAGCTTTAAAGCAAAAAAATAAAAACACAAAAAAGCAACAACAAACTGGCAGCTAAAATACATTTAATTTCAATGAAAAAAAAAAGAAACAAAAAAATTGTTTTTTTTTTGTTTTTTTTTTTTTATAAAAATATTGTTTATGAAATAAAAAACAATTATCTGTTGAGTTGAGTTTCTTAAGGATTTAAAAGCATATTTTTTTCTTATTTTTTTCTTAGCGAACTAGATCTTCGAAAGACTCCCCACAGTGCTGAAATATTGTTTTTAATGGTTTTTTTTTTTTTTTTTTTGGTTTCGTTTAACACTGTTGTAACTTTTAACATGACGTTGTTATATTAAAAATATGACATTAAATTATTAAAAATAAAAAACCCCATTTGGTTTTAATATTTCCTTCCTAGTTAAACTGCATATCATATCATACCATGCAATACAATACAATACTGAGATATAATATTAGCATATATGCATATATATGCATACATATAGCCATATGCTGTTAAATTAATTTTAATTTGTATTTTTAAAACTCTTTACAGTCTTTGATACTCAATCGTTTATATGTTTATATGTATGTATGTATGTATGGGATTTGATTAAATATGTAAAATGCATATTATGAACATGGTTCTAAGGCAATGATGCTTGTGCACTTCCTTGTCAATTGAAAGTCTTTTACTAGTCTTCTAAAAAAAAAAAAAAAACTCTTGGGAGTTAAACAAATTGCCATGAACAGGTTTCTCCAAAAAAAAAAAAAATATTGTGGTCCGAAGTCTCCTTCAAACTATAGGTCCTATCACTCATGGCTCACAATTAACCTGAACATAAAAAATGTATCAGTGGCCTCCAGCGAGTCTAGGGGGCTTGAGAATAAATTAGTTCCCGTAGAAATCCTTTTAAATCTCTTCTTCAGCATTGATATTAAACTATAGGTTGCGCCACTCATGACTAAAACTAACACAAACAACATAAGTGCTGTGAGAAGCTAGGTTGTAAACCTAACTAAAGGGTTGTATTACATAATTAGGTTAAGTTAAGTATGATAACATAAAACCTAAACTCTGTAATACTGCTTTACAGTTTTTGTTGAGCAGTAATAAATATTTATGTAGCGTACCTTTATTGCCAGCCATAAATAATCATCATAGCGAATGTAATAATTTTCTAAAAAAAAACCCAATACTCTGATGAAATATTGTTATTTAATTACAAATAAATTTTTATTATTTTTGTTTTTTTTCTTTAATTTGTTTAATTTAAAACCAGCTTCTTGTAATGTTATCTTGGATTTTTGTGTTCCCATTTTTAATGTCACTGTTTTCATGGTGTTTACTTAGGCTCTGTTATTGACAATAAATTCAATATTTGCTTGGGTAAACTCAAATGAAAAGTTTATTTCAAATCATTTCTTTCTCTTTCTTTTTTTATTCTGTGTTGACAACTCTATCGCTTTAATTTTATTTGTTTACATAAAGATAGGCATTTGAAAACAGTTTTCTTTAATCCAAAAGCAAGGGACCTTAAAGGTCTTAAAACTATGCAAATACAATGGCGAGCAATATTCATTACCCTGCTGTAGAGACAGACATATTGACTAGAGGTAGTCAGTAGTTTAATGTTAAGCGTTAATGCAATAAACATTGGTTTTTAAATAAATATTTTTGTTTTTATTAGTTCGGTCTCAATCAAAAAAAAAAAAAAATTTCTGGAGATTAAAAAAATTTTTTCATAAAAAAAAGAAAAAAAAATGAACACAAAAAAAATTTTTTTTTTGTTTAAATAAATTGTAAAAGCAGTTTAGCAATATTATTATTGCCATTATTATTATTTGTTTTTAATGGCCCGTTATTTACTTTTTTAATTACTAAACAGTTTAATGCTAAAACTTAATATTTGTTTTGGTCTCTAAAAAAAATCCGAAAAAAAACCAAAAAAAAAAAATTTTTTTTTGTTTGTTTTGTTACAACTACAGGGTATTTTAAATGGCATAACAATGTTTATTTTAACGAGCATATGTATTTAAAAAAAAAAAACGATAGAAAAGAAGGTTAAAAAAGCAATAATAATTCATAGCATATATGCATGCATATATGCAAGCAATGCTTATTACCAAAACAAACGTTTCTGTACTCCAAATACAATGTGCTCTTAAAAATTAATGATGAAAGCACAAAAAATATGGCTTTGAAAAAAAGCATTTAAAAAGCATTTTTAAATATGAATATTACCTTACAACAAAGAAAAAACATTTGTGCCGTTATACCAAAAAAAAGAACTCTTCATGGGAAAGCCCTGAACTAATGATACAAATATCAGCTAGATTCCGAGATATTTAGCACCGTTCTCAGATTCCTTTTAAGCAAAAAACTATACCAATGCAAACTTAACAATAAGTTTTCAATTGTAAATCATTTACGGCCATAAAATTATTTGCATTCTTAGCAATTATTTTTTTTTTTGATTTTTTTTGCTTTTTTTTCAATATTTTCTCATTCATTAATAAGAAAAATTTAAAAAATTATTGAAAAAAAAAAACTAATTTTGATAAGATATTCTTCTTCTCTTAACAATTATAACATGGTTTTAAAAGCATATTATTATTATGGGAAAATATGCTTTTAAAAAATAATACTCAAATCATAAAATGAAAGAGTTTTTACTTACTCAACATAAAAAAAAAATATGAATTCTAAAAAAATTAAAATATATATGCTGTTATGGTCAAATATGCTTTTAAACTAAAACATATTTAATATGGTAATAACACACATACATACATACCTATGTAAATTAAAAGAAATTATAAGCCACTATTAGTTTCACTAATAAAAATTATGCCAAATTATAGCTTTAACCTAAAAAAGAATATATGCTTTTATAGCAAAATTATGCTTTTAAATGTGAAACATGCATAATACGCGTAACCGAATAATAGTTTACCAATAAAAACTTTAAAAGAAAGTAGGGTTAGAGTGTAAGAAATTAATTTTTAAAAACTTATTTGCGTATAAAATTTAAAAATAAACAAAAATATGATTTGCATTAAAAAAAAATATGCCAAAATAATAGTTTCTAGTCAATATACAAAGAAATTAAATTATTTTCAATGGGTTTACATATGTACATATAAAAAAGGAAAGATTATGCATTCTAAATTAAAACAGGTTAAATATGCTCTAAAAACCAACATTGCATATTATTTATTGCAATATTTTATTTTGCTATCACTTACAATCAACTCATATGTATTTTGCATATATTTAAGACACTGCTTTACAATACTTAAATTCAAGTTTTACAGATTTTCCAGATTGTATACAATCAAAAAGCAATTCATTATATCAACAATACCTATTAATAATTTCTTTTCTACTCAGTAAAAATAATTTATATGCTCTAAAGATATTAACATAAAAATATATGCCTTTAACGTATTTATTTAAACAATACCTATAATATTTTTCAAATGAAAAAGAGTTTATATGCTCTAAAAAGGCTTAACATAAAAATATATGCTTTGAAAAAATAAAAAAAAGTTAAAAATTATTAAAAATATAAAAATCTACTGAGAATGCATATTATTTTGTTGAAAATTTTACTATAAGACAGATATATGCAAAAATATGCTTTAAAAAATTTTTATTCAATACTTAATAAATAACAGAAAAGTTTTTTTTTGCATATTTTCAGTTTCATATTATTTCCTTTCACTAAATTGAATATAAGAAACTGCATAATCTTTAAAATTTTATATAAATTAAAATATGCAAAAATATGCTCTAAAAATTAATGTAAAAATCTTAAATATTATAAATATAAATTTCATTCAGAGCCTTTTAAACAAGGATTTAAAAATGCATTTTTTTAGCTTTTTTTTTTTTTTTTTTTTTGCTTATAAGCCTTGAAATGCTAAAAAATTACCGTGAAAAGATTTTTACAACATTTATTAAGACTAGTTAATTCAATACTTACATATACCCAAAATATTTAGAAATATGCTTTAAAAAAATTCATTTATTCAGGCCCAGTAGCCAAATGCTTTTATATTTCAAGTGTTAAAAGGCCCTAAAATATGCCACCAGTAAGATGTGTAAAATAAGTATTTATTTCAAAAGCATATGCATAACAAGGGTTAAATATAAAAAAATATGCTCGCATATATCAGAATCAAGATAATTCTGAATGCATTAAATAAATGCATATTTGCTTATAAACAGAAGAAGCGGTTTGAAGAGAAAATATCGTAGAAAAAGAGAATTTTCTGCACAAATACAAATACTCCTGAACTCAGCTAAGTATTGTCTTGTCATTCCCTATATTCTCCGGCCTAGACTGCATGCGAATAATTCTTGTTATAAGCCTGATGTAGTAGGTACTGTTTTAGCTTATTAGACCAGGGCTCCTAGTACTAACCCTCGGCTTCGATATCTCAAACATAACGAAATAAGAAGAAATACTTCTTGTGGCAACTTCCACTGAGAGTAAAACTCTGGGAGTAAATAAAATTGTGATAAAAAGCTTTTCAAAAAATCTGTCGCTCAGAATCGGTTTTAAAACTGTAGGTCTTGCCACTCAGTGATAAAATTAACACAGACAAGATGAGTGTTGTGAGAAGCTAGATTGTAATCCTGACTGAAGAGCTGTAATGTACTCGCCATAGTCTTGTAGGTAGTGTGTTGGCTTATTAGACATAAGGCTACGGTTTGTACTTCTCAAAACTTCTCAAAAAATCTATCGCTCGGAATCGACTTTGAAACTCTAGATCTTACTACTCATGCATAAAATTAACACACACAACATGAGTGCATTAGAAGCTAGGTTGTAATCCAGACTAGAGGGTTGTAATCATTAAACATGTAAAAAAGCTCGAGTGGTACAATAAGCTCAAGAATTTTCAAGGGGCTTTTTCTGTTGACTTCTTTTACATAAATTGCATTGTTTAGAGTGGGTTTGACAGTCTGTGAAAGCAGAATACTGCGAAATTTTTGTACAAAATATGACAGCAAAATGGAATTTTTTGCACAAATACAAAAGTTCATGAACATATTGCTTCTTAGCTGCCTTAATCTCCGGATTTGGCTAGGTGAGAATATGTTTTGCAACCAGACCTTTGGCAATGGCTAGGCAGAAAGAGATTAAATTGGTTACAATGCCATTTGACAGATCGAAATTTTAAAAGAGATTAAAAAATTGGAGAAGTCTTGAGCAACGTTTATAAAGATGAAATGGCTTGAGGCGATTGAAGTAAAATAAAACTATTTTTATTGAAAAAACCTGAGAAATGTTGAATCATCCTTGTATAAACATTGTTAAATAAATTGTTTAATAATTTATTTTGCTTTTTTAAAGCATATTTTAATACATGCTGCCCGTTTGATAGAAAGTAAAGAATTATTTTTAATCGTATTAAACCGATTTAAAGAGTTTCATTTGAATTGGAAATTAAAATTTAATTAAATTTCTATTTCAGTTGATTAATGCCATAGTTTTCCACACAATAAAACAAAGAAAAATTTTTCTGGAAATTATTTGTTTGCAAGCAGGTTAAGGTCAGAGAGCATAAGCAAATAATGTTGAAATAAATTATTGAAAAATGAAAATCTTAATTTTTAAATGGAATTTCCAATGAAATTGAAATGCATTGAGTAAAAAATCAATAGAAGTTTTATAAAAAATTGACCACCACTAAAGAATTTTTTTTTGTGTTTTAAAATTGAAAATAAATACGAAGAATTTGAAAAATAAAATAAAATTCCTTTTACTTGTGAAGAAGGAAAAATAATTAAAATTCCAAATAAGTCGTTTTGTTTATTAACGATCAATAATTTATCATCATTCATTATAAATGGTTTTTTTTTTGCTTATTTAAGCATATTTTTTTATTATGGTATTTTTTTTTTTTATTTTTTTTTCTCAGGCACAATTATGATTGACATTTCCTTTCATATTTGTGCAATTTTTGTGCTTAGCAATACTGGTGTAAGAGAGTTTAAATTGACAAGAAAGACCACAAAGACATTGCCACTGAACCGAACCATGTTCATAATATGCATTTTGCATATTTAATCAAATCCCATACATACATACATACATATAAACATATAAACGATTGAGTATCAAACACTGTAAAGAGTTTTAAAAATACAAATTAAAATTAATTTAACAGCATATGGCTTTATGTATGCATATATGCTTATATGCTAATATTATAGCTCAGTATTGTATTGTATGGTATGGTATGCTATGGCATGGTATGATATGTAGTTTAACTAGGAAGGAAATATTAAAACCAAATGGGGTTTTTTATTTTTAATAATTTAATGTCATATTTTTA
>QOCX01000283.1:24692-112433 GCA_005959815.1 Sarcophaga bullata | reverse complement strand
TTTTGCATATTTAATCAAATCCCATACATACATACATACATATAAACATATAAACGATTGAGTATCAAACACTGTAAAGAGTTTTAAAAATACAAATTAAAATTAATTTAACAGCATATGGCTTTATGTATGCATATATGCATATATGCTAATATATAGTTCAGTAATTGTATTTCATGGTATGGTATGATATGGCAGTTTAACTATTTTTAATAATTTAATGTCATATTTTTAATATAACAACGTCATGTTAAAAGTTTACACATGTTAAACGAAACCAAAAAAAAAAAATCATTAAAAACAATATTTCAGCACTGTGGGAGTCTTTCGAAGATCTAGTTCGCTAAGAAAAAAATAAGAAAAAAATATGCTTTTAAAATCCTTAAGAAGACTCAACTCAACAGATAATTGTTTTTATTTCATAAACAATATTTTTGCAAAAACAATAAAAAAACAATTTTTTTGTTTCTTTTTTTTCGTTGAAATTAAATGTATTTTAGCTGCCAGTTTGTTGTTGTTTTATATGTTTTTATTTTTTTGCTTTAAAGCTGACATATGTAGCATATACTAGCTCAAATATAAAAAATGCGTGCAATTATTAGTGTTGCTGTGTTTTTTAAGCCATGAAAAAAGAAAAATAAAAACTGAATTGAAATTAAATTGCCTGACTTCGTATGTGTTTTTTCTAGGCCTGGTTCTACAAACAGAAATTCATTTTATTTCTACGTAACATGCATGCCGTTTTCTTTATAGATTTGCTAGAGTAAAACACAGTATAACCAACTAACTAACTGTCTGTATGGCTGTCTGTTATACTTGGATATGTCTAGCCTGGGTTGTGATCTACAACCTGATGTCCAATAAGCCGACATACTACCTTGTAGATTACAAAGACTTGTTTGTTTGATATTCTATTGGTTGAATATGATTAGAAGCTATTGAACTAGTAGCCCAAAAGACTCATTGACTTTCTAGTTTTTTTTTTTTTGCCATTTGTTGCAAGTTCATGGTATTTTGTTTGTAATAATTTCATTGCAGTAATTAAAATCTTAATATCGCTTAGAAATATCAACTCAAAGTACAATATTCCAAAGAGAAACATGCCAGTTTTTGATTTTAAGTTTCTAGTTTTAAATACCGAAACCGATTGTTTTTTTATTATCGAGCGTTCTCGCCATAATAATGAAATATTTTCTCTTGATTGTTTTGTGTCACAATTTCTTTTTAATTTTTTTTTATTTGCATTTCATATACATTACTTTGGTTTTTTTGATGATTTTTATAATGCTCATACCCACAGTAATAACCCCAAAAAAATAATGCTAAAGTCACGTGCAGATCATAATCTTTTACATGTTCATACCGCATACAACAGCTACTTTGACTAGCAACTCGTTTCATAGATGCTGCTGCTTATTTTACAAGCATACTTTACATACATACATATGTACATATGTACATATGTACATATGTTTGTTTGTATACATTCGTAGTTTATATGCATTTTACATATGCTTCCAAAAAAGTAATAATACTAACAACAAGAACAACAACCGCCTATAGGCAGTTTTCATTTCACAAAAATCTTTGAAAAATAAATCATTTTTCTTGTTCGTTTTTTTTTTCTTTTTTTTTCAATTTCTATACTTTATAACTTTAACAAAAGACATTTTAATCCTTCCATTCAACTGTCAAAGTCTTTTGTAGAAGCAATATTAGTGTTACTGGCTGGTTTGTCTTACCTTTTGATAGCAACTTTGGCGGCATCTGAATAGATCCTTCGAACCAACTGCCTGTGCAGTTATAAATCCAAATAAAGTAATGGCTGTAAATGCCATAAGATGGCTGTTGATATTTTTACTACACAACATTTTGTTTAATAAATTTGCTTCTTCTTTCTTTCTTTTTTTTAATTTTTTTTTAAATTTTTTTTTTTCAATTTTTTTTTTCTTTCAATATTTTCCAAAAATTTTTTTAAAAAATTTTTAATTTTTTAATGTTTTTATTTCTTTTCTTTCTTGCTTTTTAAAAAATTTTTAATTTTTTAATGTTTTTATTTCTTTTCTTTCTTGCTTGCTTTATTTATTTAAATTTTCTTAATTTTTTTCATATATTTGTTCACCACTTTAATTATTTTTTTATTTTATTTGCCTTTTTCAACAACGTATTTTATATTCGTCTTCTTTCTATTCCAAAAAAAAAAAATTAAAAATTTTTATTGAAAATTTTTCGTTTTTTCTTGAGCGAAATAAATAACGGAAACAAAAATCTAATTCCACCGTTTACACGACATTTATGCACAAAGACCAATTGAATACTAAATTTTTCTCAAGTTAAAGCAAAACATTTTAACATTAAAAATCGTTTTTATTTTTTGCCTCCTAACATCCAACCTCATCGAACTTTATGAAACCATTTCAAACAACATACAACTTGAAATATGAAACACGCACAAGTACAGTAAAATTCTCAAAGTAAATCAAAATATCCCTACAATTTAGTTGCATTTGAAATGAAATGTTGTAAGTGGTTGTGTTGCAACTTGTTATAATTGCTTACTTTCAGACAAAGTACTACCTCTTTAATGGCCGGCTGTTGAAACACATTTTTTTTCTGTAATGAACAAAAAAAGGAAAACAAGCAACATTTTATTCAACGACATTTTGTTTAAGGCGGACAAAAGAAGTTTGAGAGGCGAACATGCAACACTTTGTCGTTTAGGAAGTGTGAGCGGAAAAAACAAAAAACAAAACAAAAAAAATACACGAAAATTATATGAAATCTAGAAAAATTTTTTTTTTTTATAGAAAATAAAGAAATTTAAACACAATATTTTTAGCAAACACAACTTATTCGAATGAACCTCAAAAAAAATTTTTTTTAGTTGAAAACAGAATAGATTATCTTTCAACTTTGTGGTTACGAGTTAAGTAAATATTTCATCATAATTTTTAAAAAATTTTAAAATCCATTGGACCATTTTCTCTAATGGAGGCCTATTTTCTTTCTGCTATAAATTATTGAAATACTTACTCTCTTTCTATTTTTGAAATCGACAAATAAAAACTTCTTCCCAAAAATATCTTGCACATGAAACTTTATGCTTTGCACTCGATTTTCTCTATTCAATCCACCACATTGACTTCGCTACCTTCGCTACCATGGACCTCTGAACCCATTTACCTACGATGGTTAGAAATCGAAGGCTCTCCTAAGTTATTAGATTAGCAAACTTTATATTCGGTCTTCCCGAATTGTTGCATTTGGTGCGATACAAATCCTTATAAGATCCAAAGGCGTTTAGTGCACTCAGAAAAGATCACTTTTTGGTTTGAATTTTAAACAGGCGGCCGCATGGCTTGAAAAACAACCTTTGCCAAATCATTCCTGTTCGCATTGAGCACTATAGGTCGATAATTACCGGCTCTTTAGAGTGTGAATTGCATAATCTAGACACCAAAGATATGTGGTTTCAACAAAACGGCAATACATGCCGCACAGCCCATGCCACATTGAATATTTTCAACGAACGGCTTAAGTGTTTAGGATGTAAACGTAAATAGAATGTGAACTTGTTATCGAGATCGTGCGTTAGGTTTCTTCTTACAATGCAGGTGTATGCGATTGGGCTCAAAACGCTACAACCTTAAAGCCAACATAAGTCAAACCATCAATCAAATTCAGTCTGACAGAAATCATGGAATATTTGACATTTTTAAAGTCGTCCTCACATAATGGCATCACTCCTATAAAACGACGATGAAATATGTCGCTGATATCCTACAAAATTATTTTGTTTTATTTAAAGACCTTAAATAACGGTTGTAGAGACCATATGTTCGGTGTAGTGTAACTGGCCAGAGTTTTTGGTTTGCCACAGCAAAAAAAAAGCTTTGAAGTAATGAAAAATTCTTACTCAAATGGTGCTTACAACCCTTTAGTCCGAATTACAAGCAAGCTTCTTACATCAGCAATGATGTGTGTGTTTGTTAATTTGATCCATAAGTGGCTTGTTTGCAATTTAGTAACGACTTCGAACTTTCCATGACAGTTTCTGGATTTTACCAGATGACCACTGAGAGATAGTCGCCAAAAGAAATATTTTTTTTTTTGTAATTTTCTGTTTTGTTCCAGATGTTTGTACTGGGGTTTGAACCATGGACTGTTTTCTAGTGAGTCGAATCTTCAAATAAAAGACAATTGAATATGGAAACTGAGCACCTAAATTCACTTTCTGTTCAAAATTAGCTTTAAATGGGTACAGTAGTGTTGTGGATTATTTTTGCTAGAAGCAATTAAAAATTTTAATGCCTCGCAATCTTGTTCAAAACATTCAATAAAATAATCAAATAAAAGTGAATAAAAAAAGAAAAGTTTTCTCACAATTTTTTCAAATATTTGCTCTGAAGACGTATTTCGAAATAGTGGCCTATGAAGTATTTAAAATCAATATTTTAAGAATTTTCTGTTTAATGAACGATTTTACATTTGTTAGTTTGAATAACTTTTTTTAACAAAAAAAATCTTTCATTTATTTTATCCGAAAATTGTTTAATTTTCAAATAAATCTCTCATCTTCAAAATTCAAAATTCTAGTTTAAAAATATCCAACGTTTTAGCGCATAAGCAATTATGAGGATACTTGAGTTTTGCAGTAAGTTTGCTTAAATTGTGAATTTTTTAAATTTTTCAAGTTGTAACATGTTGCATTTGGGGTTGCTTTAAAGCGTTTTTCTTTTCCATTTTTTTTTTTATTTTATTTTTCTCTTGTTGATGTTCATTTTCGTTTTATTTTTTTCTAATGTTTTGTTGTATTTTTTTTTTGCTGTTGTGCAGGCATCAAAATAAAAAATAAAGCACGTGCAATTGTACAACATGAAGGAGGCAAGTAATACGCAAGCGTTAGAAAAATGTAAATAGAACAAGTTTTAAGATGGAAGTAATTAGAAGCAACTAAAAAAAAAATTGTTCGAAAAAAAAAAACAAAACAAAAGGCAAGAGAAAGAACAGAAACAAACAGAAACATAAAGAAGTAAATACAAGATAAAACAATACAAAGATATAAAAACAAAAACAGAAACAGAAGTGGCATCTGCAACAAATATTAAAAAAGAATAATGCAACATCGAACATATACAAATGAAAAGTATCTTAAAGATGTATCTCAGCAACAAAGAAAAATCTGCAAAATATTGTAAAGTAAGCATAGATATAACAATGAAGTGTTTTAAACAAACCAAATGAAATAAAAATACAAAATAATCAAACAGGTTACATGCAAGCCAGTAACAAAGATGATGATACTCATACAAGCAGCTAAACAAAGAGATGAAAAAACAAGCTGAAAGATACTTTTCGGGGGGGGAGAGGCAATGCCCAACTAAAAGATACTTTCAATAGCAGGCAATACCATCAAACCAATTGTGTTAACAAGGGTAAAGCAGAAGTGAAAAATTATGAAAATATCTTTGAACATCATACAACTGCAACATGTTGGAAGCATTTTAGAATTTAAAATTTTCGAAATTTCTTATTTCAAAGGGGTAATGTTGTATTCGAAGTTGCAATGCAACATTGATTTTGAAACCATGCGAACATAACTGAGCAGAACTTGTGACATGTTCGATAGTCTTTAACAATTTTAAAAAAAAAGTTATCCCTTAAAAATACGCTTTGTTCGTCTTTCATCCAACCTCCATAAGCTTTGAAGGTGCATGCCCGAGAGAGAGAGTGGCGAACTCGCGACGACAGAAAGAAAACTCCGAGCTACGAATCCGTACCAAAAAAAAAAAAAAAAAAACGAGAAATGAAAATTCTTGATGTGTTTTGGGCTTTAGAGTACAATGTTGTAGAAATTCAACAACATAGCGCCTAAAATGCTAAACTTGCTTCTACGCAAAAAAAATAAAAAAAAATGAAAAAAAATCGGAGAATGACATGCAATAGAGACCCTTCCATACAAAAACAAAAACATAAAAATTTTAAAACAACAACAAGTCCATATGTTAGACAAATTTCCTGGTTTTCCAGCTCTAAGGCGTCTGTCTCTATGTCAGCATATACTACAACATATTTTATGCAATTGTTTTCTATAAATTTTTCCAATTTCACCCAAAATTATCTTCTTCTTGTTTTTATTGTAAGAATAAAACCAAACAAGGCCATTTCAATTTGTTTTACCTGTTTTTTCCTTCAAATTCATCAAGAAAATGCAACAACAAAAAACAAGAACAGTAACCCAAGCTGACAGCTTACAATCTAAATATGGCTTAACAACCTTAAAGGCATTTTCGAAAATGAAAACTACCTGCACGTTTTGGAAAAAAAATATTTGGCAGCTATCCAGCTATCGTGTACATGCCTTCTTCGTATGCCATACTTTGTAAAACGAAATCATCGTAAATAGACACTCATTAAACCCCCATTTGATTTATTATGATCGTCTTCTATTGACAGTCAAATTCAAGGAATTGATTTTTGTTGGCCTCTTTTTTTTCTTTTTTCTTTTTTCTTTACGTAAATCCTTTAGAAAATATTTTCTGCATTTATGCAATCGAATTTTAAGTAGGATTTTCACAGAATTTTAATGTGCTCGTTTGCTTGTTTGTACTAATTACAGGCATAAATAAGAGAGGCCTTTAGCTAATGACATGATTTAATAGCGATAATCATTACAAATTGCAATAAACACATAACAATACATACAACAAATTCACATTCATTGGCCTATTCAGTTGCATAATTGTCGCCGTAGTCTAGTAGGTGGTGCGTTGGCTTGTTAGACGTGAGGCCATGCTTCAAACCCCGGGGCAAACATCTTCAACGCAACGAAAAGAATATTTTTTCTCAGCATATTTCTGGCAAAAACTCTGAGAAAATAAATCAAATTGCCATGAAAAGTTTCCTAACAAAACTGTAGTTCGTGGTCGACTTTAAACTGTAGGACTCGCCTCGCATGTTTGAAATTAACGTACACAACATAAGTTCTGTGAGAAGCTACGTCATAATCCTAATTGAAGGGTTGTAATGATTAATTATGTACAGATGTGTGTAATTGTAGATCTAAAAAGATTTTAAAGGATGTTAAGAATTCTAGTTTAACTACGTTATGAGCTCACTTACTGTCAGAACAGATGATGATTAGTATGTCCTGTACAGAGTACCCAAAAAAAAAAAAAAGACAAAACCATAGGCGCCCATTATAAAGATTTCAGTTATCTTGTAATAGAAAGTTTAAAAACTGAAATAAAGGACATAATAGGCTCAACAGTGTGACCTTGGATCTAGTATACGCCAAAGCCCATTTGACATTCATGACCTATTTGTCGGTTTCAAGAGTTTGGTCGTCTTGAAATGATGATACAAATAATCAGAATGATTCTAATTGAGATCATCAGCTAGCTTAGAGAGATAATTTTCTGAACAATTCAATATCAGTTGGGGTTTTAGGAAGTACGACGAGCTCACTTATTAGAAAATATCTTGAAAGAGCGAACAGATATCCCAACGAAACAGGTCGACACCTTATAAACACTAACGCCGATGAGATTCAGGCCATAGATCGAGCTCAGCGAGATGTTACAGCATTCTCGTAAATGTCGAAGAGAATTGATGATAGTGAGTTTGAAAGTAAACGAGAGTTAATCTTGACTGTAAAGCTGGATTCACCCATGGTTTCGGAACAAAATTTTTGTTCCGAAACAATTTTTTTTATATGGAGTTTGACGTTTCTCTTTTTGAGAGAAAGAGAGAGAGAGAGAGAGAGAGAGAGAGGAAGAGAGGAAGAGAGGAAATTTTGTTCGTAACAATTTCAGCTTGAATTGGTTTAATTTTAATTTTTGTTCCGAAACAATTGAACAGTTCTGCCAGATACTTCAATTTTAAAAGCAAATTTTAGTAAAACTAACACGTCGTTTACAAACATATTTCATATGGCAGCCTTGTTTTTCCAGAACAATTGTTCAAAGTGGATGAATCGTTTCAGAACAAACTCTCAAAAAACTAAAATTGTCTCGGAACAAACATTTTGTTTCGAAACTATGGGTGAATCCAGCTTAAGCTTCAATTAACAAACGAAACCGGGCCCAGTAAATGGACTTTGGTAATTAAAAATGAGGTCGTCATAGTTCGGGAGGTAGTGTGTTGTTTTATTATATACGAATCAAATAATAAAATTGAATATGAGTGGTAGGTAGCAATGAAGTCACCTTCGAGATGAACCGGTAGTGTGAACAAATAAGATTTACGAATTTGAAACGATACCAAATCACATGAAACGCAAAGGCATTCAATGCATGGCGAAAAAGTCAATGATTGGTGTAGATTTTATGCTTTCGGCATCATTTCATACTTCTTTGAATATGGCGTAGAGCTAGGTGAACGTACTCAAATGCTAGCACTTTAGGTTGATAATTATCAAATTCTTTTGGGCTGAATTGAATGATCTGGACACCAAAGGCATGTGATTTTAAAAGTATGACGCTACAACTCTTGCAATATTGGATATTCTGCAAAAGGTATGTGAGGGCACTGGCTACTGAGATCGAGTGATTTGTCTACGATAGAACTAGGCATGTCTCAGGCATGAACTAGTAGATCTAGGTGTCATCTATGGTTATAAATCCTTTTAAAAATTCTGCATATTTTAAGGTTGTCATTACAAACTTTCGCTTAGGAATAAGACCTACCTTCTCATATTACTTACGTATGTTTTGTTTGTGTTAATTTTATACATGATGGACGGTACATACAGTTTAAAGTCGACTCCAAACGACAAATTTTTTAAAAAAGTTTTCATGGCAATTTGATTTTGCCAGAAATCTGCTGAAAGGAAGTCCCTGAAAACATATTTTTTCATATTTAGTTGTGTTCGAAATGTCTGACCTGGGGTTTGAACCCTGGCCTTTCGTCTAATAAGCCAACACAATACCTACTAGACTACGGCGACTACACTAGAGAAACTTTTCCATGAAAACGTTATTTACTCTCAGAATTTTTGCCAGAAATCTGCTGAAAGGAAGTCCCTGAAAACATATTTTTTCATGTTTCGTTATGTTCGTAATGTCTGACCCTGGGGTTTGAACCGAGGCCTCACTTCTAACGTGACTTTAGAAAACTTTACACTCATGGCTTCTTTAATCGTTTCTCATAAAACAATTTCATTTTAAAAGAAGATTTCTTGCTCATTGCAAACCCAAAGTTGTAAAATTAAATTGTGACGTGATTATATTCTTCCTTTCCTAAAACTTCATAAAAAAAAATCAAACAAACGAGACTGTCTTAATTAGTCATACCTTAAATGATATCCTGTTTGAATTTCCTTTTTCTGTCATTTTCTTTTTTTATTTCTATTGACACGTTTACAAAATTCTTTTCTTCTTTTTGCTTTCTCTACGCTTCTTTTTTTTAGCACATTTGCAGCATAGCAAATTGATTGGCTAAGTTCCTCTAAAAAATGTCGAATTCTAACAACTGTTATGTGCTTGCGAAAAAAAAAAAGGAAATTCACGTGAATGTGTAGTGAATTTAGCTTAAATAGCCTTCAAATTTGTCGAAATATGCGCTGTGACAAATTCAAATTAGAAGAAGAAGAAGAAGAATGTTGTTTTCCTATTTTTAATATGAAATGTATGGTAAGAGACAGATGAACGATGAACGGATGAACGATGAACGGATGAACACGATAAACGTTTTTTTGTATAAAATGTAGCCAATATATCTTAAGATTAATGTACGTACGTACGTACGTACATACCAACCAAATGATTTAAAAAAAATTTTAACTACACACAGCCAGTCTGGCAGCCAGTCAGCTAAGCTAAGTTATACGTTTAAAGCAGGAGAGTAAATTTTTTTTTTTTATTTGTTACTCTGTACCCGGTATACGTATATAAGGCACGCTTGCCATCCGTAACGAATGTAAACGGTTTAAGTTAGAAACGTACGCACCAAGATTTAAACGAATGCTCTGATATGTGTAACGAATCTCAAATCTATTTTTGTGTGTGTGTGCGTGTATAGCCTTCAATTGAACTGTGCGATGATGACTGACTAAATAAATGACGGAGTTTATAGCAGGCAGGCAGGCAAGGCAGGCAAGTTAGGCAAACTAGCTGGCTGCCAGATTCATTTGAATGCCGCTCTTTTAGTTTCACATGCATTCGAATCAAGTGTTTTTCTATCTTTTTTTCTTTTTTTATAAGCTGTGATTTGAACTTTTGATTGTTAGAATTAGATGCCAGGCGATTTAAATTGATTTTTTTTAGGTGTTTATTTCGATTTGATTTTTAATTTCTAAACGAATTGAAATATAAATTTACATGGGAGGGAGGGCAAAAAGTCATTAATTTATGTACGTATTAAATGCCAACGAATAAATAGAAAATAAAAGAAAAGAACAGTAAAGAGCGTATTTAAATTAATTTCATGTAACACTGCTCTAACTTAATATGCCCATATTCTAAGTGTGTGAATAGAAATATTTTTCGTTCAAAGAGTAAATATTTAATACCCTACCCGACATTAATTGCAGCTTTACTTACTTACTTAATTGGCCATTACAACCCCTCAGTCAGGATTACGGCCTAGCTTCTCACACCACTTATGTTGTGTGTGTTAATTTTATACATGAGTGGCGGGACCTACAGTTTAAAGTCGACTTCGAACGGCAGAATTTTTTGATAAACTTTTCATGGCAATTTTATTTACTCTCAGAGTTTTTGCCAGAAATCTGCTGAGAGGAAGTCGCCGAAGAAATATTTTTTTCATATTTCGTTTTTGATGTCTGACCGGGGATTCGAACCCTGGCCTTTCTTCTAATAAGCCAACACACTACCTACTAGACTATGGCGCCTTCAATACGATATACACCCAATGGGCCATATTAAGGGCTTCACAGAGGACTTGAAAAAGACATTTGTGCCCTTAGTTGCATACGACAAACCATTTATACGCCGTTGCGAGTCAGAAAATAATATTGGGTCTTGAGATAAGTACCTTCAATGTAATGTAAGTTGTGTTTCACAAATCGAATTGCAGCTTTAGTTTCTAAAAATTATTTCAAAATTTTCTAAATTTTCAAGTTGAACTTTCAGGGAAGACTTGACCTTAAAACAGAACAGCTGAACAGCTAGGTTCGCAGCTAAATGGAAGCGTCAAAGCTTAGTCCAATCACCTTTGCAAATAGAGTGCCTCTATAACGCATCAATTTCAAGAAAGTCTTCGGTACTAGCATACGCACTGTCATATTTAAAATAATTTCTACTAATTAAGGAGCACCCCTGGAAATAAATCGAAACAGGATTTCAATCCTCTGCCTTGGAAGCATCAATTAACCATTTATTGAGAAAACAGGGGTACAACAGAAATGCCTTCTATAACCTCAACGATTCATCATTATGTTTAACGATATCATGAGAAAATTATGTTCAGAGAAGGGTAATGACATGGCATCGCTCAGGCCAACTAAAAAAAAATTTGGTCTACGGGGAGCATATTTGCCTATTCTGGTAAAAGAGCGCCAGCCAGCAAGTGAAACTAAAATGCTTGGGAACACAAGCACATAAAGTTGGACCTGAGATACATATTTGAAATAGAGAAACCATGAGAATAAACAATATTAGCGCAAATAACATCATGCTAAAGGGCAGCTAGTCCAAAAAGAGCAAATAGCTTCTGATATCTAGCCACTATAGCGACAAGGAACAACCACGCAGAAATAAACGAATGCAGCTGGTTCAACAAAGCACACAAGATATTTAAATGACAGCAATCAGCATGGGGGGAAGTCACCGTAGTCTAGTAGGTAGTGTGGCTTGCTTATTACATGTGAGGCTACGGTTCATACCCCAGCTAAAACGAAATATGAAAAAATATTTCTTCGATAACTCTCAGCAGATTTCCTGCAAAAACTCTGAAAATAAATAAATTTATCATGGAAGGTTTCTCAAAAATCTATGATTCGGAGTCGACTTTAAACTGTACTGTGGGGAGCTAGGGCATAATCCTGATTGAAGGATTACCAGTTGGGTTATGCACTCAGTATGGATAATCTCACAAACATCCAGATGAAACGAGCTTAGAATATTCAACGGCTATTCTGTAGTACGTAGTGAAACCTAGCGACTATCAAAGAAAATCACTTAAAAGCCACAGATTCTCATCAATAAATGCCTCAGAGTCATATGCAGAATATACTGGCACAAAAACCATCATCATCATGAATCTCAGAAGTTTGAGAACCTACACTGATGCTAATTCGAAGTAGATAATGTAAGATGTTTGGCTTTCAATCAAGCTTCTAGTGGAAACCGTGATCAAACAAAAAACCTTTGAAGATGTACAATACGCCAAGAGCTATATCTGTATGAGAGGGCCATAAAGTAACATCAGTAAGCTGCGTAAAATGGAGATGTCATGAGGAGGTGTAATGGAAAGAAAACAAGGTGATCTTTTAAATGAAAATATATTTCAAAAGCAAAATGTGTGTAGATAAGTATGGTTAACTACTAAAAATTATGCGCAATCTGCTAGCAACGCTGTATTCTTAACTTATAGGCTTTGCTCTCCAAAAGATGGATCTGGTAAACGCCAAATCGTGGTTTTAGAACATTTCCATGACATTTGATGTGGAGTACCTCTATCCGTGTTGTGAAACACAACTTACATTACATTGAAGGTACTTATCTCAAGACCCAATATTATTTTCTGACTCGCAACGGCGTATAAATGGTTTGTCGTATGTAACTAAGGGCATAAATGTCTTTTTCAAGTCCTCTGTGAAGCCCTTAATATCGCCCATTGGGTGTATATCGTATTGAAGGCGCCGTAGTCTAGTAGGTAGTGTGTTGGCTTATTAGACAAAAGGCCAGGGTTTGAATCCCCGGTCAGACATCAAAAACGAAAAATGAAAAAAATATTTCTTCGGGGGCTACCTCTCAGCAGATTTCTGGCAAAAACGCTGAGAATAAATAAAATTGCCATGAAAAGCTTATCAAAAAATCTGTCACTCATTTATAAAATTATCACTCTCACACCTCTAAGTACTGTAAGAAGCTCGGTCGTAATCCGGATTTAAGGATTATGTATGTATGTTGGTATGATTTCTTAAGGCCGTACAAGAAATATTTTACCCAACTTGGACTTCTTACAGTCTTACAACAGCTCTATTCAAGCTAAGTGGCTTCATTTTAATTAAAGTGCTGGATTAGGTACCAAATCATTAGAAAAAAAAATTTGTTTCTTAGTGTAGTACCTCACGTAGTCTTATTTGATCATTTTCAAATTTAATTTATTTTCGTCTACAGAGACCAACAGGCATTTCGGTTTCATTCCATTCCATGGCATTCAATTTAAATTTTTTTTTTTTTTTTCATTTCATTTGTTTCTGTTGTTTGTCTTCTGAAGCCTTACTTACATTAATTCAAAATGGATTATGATGCAGAATTAAGTTTTTAACGTGAATTTAAAAATTAAAATAAAACAAAGTAGACACAACAGCAACAGCAACAGCAACAGCAACAACAATAAAACAAAAAACAAAAAAAAAACAGAAATTATTTAAATAATGCTCAGCCAAACACGAAACATTTTTCTGTGGCAGTAGTAGTAGTAGTAGGAGCAGCAGTTACGTTTTGTTGAGCTTCCATTATGATTCTGCTTTTGTAAGCAATATTTCTCACTCTAGGTGGCATGATTAATCTGTATTCCCATATATTTTAAAAAAACCAACAACAATAACAATAACAACAACAACAATGGTAACATTAAACAGTAAAAAGTAAAATGATTTAAAGTTGATACCACCACTACCACCACTACCACGATATTCCTGTATTTTAAAAATGTAAGACAGTTACAGTCGATCACAACCGACTATGGGATACCTAAGAGGCTGTATTGTACTTCCCTTTCTTTTAGGAGACACTGAATACTGATGCTCTTAATACATATGTTAACATGGGTCATCCTCCAATACTTTCAATTGAAGGTTCTGAGTCCAATCAACATCAAAGACGAAAGAGGTTCAATTCTGTAGGAATCGTTTCTTTTTCTCAAGACAATCGACAATTGGTTGCAAGAGTTTAAACGGGGTTGTAAGAGCTGTCTAGCGTAATACAGTATCGGTTGCCAAATTGAATTCTAAGGCGCAGACTTGTGCGTAGAGTGTGGGCTTATTAGACGAGAACTTGAGAGTCAGAATTCGGTTCTAACATCTGGAAAAAATATTTCTTTCGGCAACATCCTCTTGGGAATCTTAGAACAGAATCACCATGAAGAAGATTCGAAAATCTGTCGTCCGGATTCGATTACACACTGTTAGTGATGCAATTATAGTTAAAACTAACGCTTAATGGTGTGAAAATCTGGGCCTTTGTATTGGTCATTGTAATTTATCATTAGCGGCAATGAGCAGATGGATAAGCTTGCGACGGGGAGAGCTTCTACGCCGTTAATGGGACCAGAACTCTTCAGTGGAGTGTATATGGAAACTTGGAAATGTAAGTTTAACGAAATGGAAGATAAAGTGAGGCAAAGGCTCTTCGAAAAACAAATGGACTTGAGGCAATCGGAAATTTTATTGGGAAATTACAATGCGAGGGGACTTAACTCAAGCCGAGTTAAGAGAAATCTCAAGATTTTTGAGAAACTTTTCATGAAAATTGTATTTACTCTCAGAATTTTTGCCAGAAGAATACACCGAGGAAGTCGCCGTTTTGTTGGAGATGTGTGACCAGTGGTTTGGAACGTGTCCTCACGTCTAGTCAAGTCAACACACTACCTACTAGATTACAGCGACTTCATGCATTCAGACTATCCAGGAATAATTTAACCTCGGTAACCGGCATTTTGGCAGGGAATTGTTGAGGCAAAGGGCGCTTGTTTTGAATGGAGATCGCCTCGAACCCAATATGTAAATTCTGGATTGATGAAAAGGTAGCATCGCCACACATTCTATGAACCTATACGGCACTAATAAACCCCGGAAAGAAACACCGCGTTGCACATCAGATTTGTTCTTGTTGACACCGATCAGTTTCCTGAAGTTTGTAAGGGCAATAGATTAAGAGGAGATACCCTCGCTGTACATATAAACACAAACAATGGGAATTTTATTTACTCATAAATTTTTTGCCAGAAGAATGCTCCGAGGAAATCGCCGTTTTGTTGGATAAGGCTGACCAGGGGTTTGGACCTTGGCCTCACGTCTACTAGACTACAGCGACTTCATGCATAAGACTATTTAGGAATAACCCGAGGTTGTAACCAGACAGAGTATTACAGATTCAAAGCACACTTGTTTTTAATGGGTACCGTATCAAACCCAACATGATGATAATGAAAATGTATCATGAGCAAAGATTTGTTTTTTGTTGACACCGATCAGCATTCTGAAGTTTGTAGGGCAAAAGGGTAAGGGGAGACACTACATGGATACCCTATACATACATACACACACAATTACTCATTGCAACCCTTTAGTTAGTATTACAGCCTAGCTTCTCACACCATTTATGTTGTGTGTGTTAATTTTATACATGAGTGGTGGGACCGAAAGACAGATATTTGAGAAACTTTTCATGGGAATTTTATTCACTCGCAGACTTTTTACCAGAAATCTGAGGAGAGTAAGTCGCCGAGGAAATATTTTTTCAAATTTCGTTTTGTTGGAGACGTCTGACCTGTGGTTTGAACCAATTGATCCAAGTAGTGTTTAGAACCACAGTCCTAAGGTGTTGCAAATATCAACAGCAACCTAACATACTACCATGCGGGTAGGGTAGGGTATTTAAAAAAACGATCACATTTAGGAGATTCGGTTACTTTCAAAACCTTTTCCTTTTTTGTTAAAGTTCAGAACTGCAGTCATTTATTAACGGTTAAAAAATGCTTTTGTTTTGTTTTTTTTTGCTGTTATTGTCGTTGTTTTACAGTTAATATTAGCCAATAACGGTAATTAAAAACATACCACTAGAGAACATCACCACACACTTTATGCTTTTAAATCCTATTAACTGGAAACGTATATTCCTGTTCAAATTACAATCAATAACAGCAACAAAAACGGCAACAACAACAACAACAATTGCAAAAGTAAAATATTAAAAATCATAATCGTTCATTAACAAATACGCGCAATACTACACTCGGTTAATATTCATGCCCTGAAAGCAAATTTCAATGGAAAAGGAATGAAATTTTAACAAAATGTTTTACAAACTCTACTCAATCGTTGATAATTAAACACAAAACAATAGTGAGAGGCCAGCTTAAATGATTTGTTTATATGGCCATAATAAAGGATTAATGATCTGCAGTGTTATATTTTACAATTTATTTAAAAATTCTTGTTGTTTTTGTACATCTAACAGCCTATAAATAAATTAGAAGCTTATACAGGGCATGAGAAACAAGAATTCCAACAAATTATCTGAAAATATCAATCATATAGCAATTGGAACAGCTGGCCACCTTTAATTAAAAGACATTAATCAGTATTGATCAGCTTGATTTTTTTTTACCATGAAGTCGTTTTTGATAATGATTTTCGATATTTTTTTTTTGTTCAATGCAATTAAACTTCCGTGACTAAATGTTGTAAAACATTGAATATTTATGCGCATTTCAGGGAAACACACACAATATAAATCTCATAAATACATTGAAATTTTTTTCTCGTTGTTGTTGTTATTTTATTTATTTATTTTTTTTGCAAACTTATTAATTAATTATGATTTGTGAGATATTAAAATTCTATAAGCATTATGGCTCTTTTTTTGCCTTTGCTTTCTCACACATGTTTTTAGATACTTTCATGCATGTAGAGAACGAACGGTTTTCAACTGGGTTGCCAGATAGCCAATACTATGACAGCAGCTATGTCAGAAGACTGAATATACCCTAGCGTACGCGCAATAAAACCAGAGAATACTACTTACTTACTCTACTTAATTGGTCATTATAACTCTTAACACAGGCTGACGCCCTAGCTTCTCATATCACTCATGTTGTGTGTGAGGTAATTTTATACATGAGTGGCGGGACCTACAGTTTTAAAGTCAACTCCGAACGACAGATTTATGAGAAACTTTTCATGACAATTTTATTTTCTTGCAGAGTTTTTTTTGCCAGTAATCTGCTGAGAGGAAGTCGCCGCAAGAACATTTTTTCATATTTTCGTTTTGATGTCCGACCTAGGGTTTGAACCCTGGCCTTATGTCTAATAGAAACATTTCATTGTAACTCCTATTTCCTTGGCCTCACTCAACAAACAAAGAGTATTGCACATCTCTTATCCCCATGAGGTATGAGCGCGAATTAACAAGCTCGCTAGTTCACGCCTCTTAAATAGAGAGGCAACTCTGCTCCCGTACAAATTTGTATAAGCTACGTGAGTAAATCTGCACTTGATAGCTCTTAATAGATTTGATTTTGGGGAAAATATTGAATAAAAATGAATGTCAGGTACCCTCTCACAAATTATTACTCTAAGCTTGATAATTACCATGCGAACCTTGAATACCATTCCACCAATGTCAGTGATAAATATAAGGGTGCCGTAGGCTATGGAAGTTGAGGTTTCTATACCGAAAGAAATGAAAAATTCTCGATAAAGTATTGGCCGAAACAGAGATCATGGAAGGCACATCAAAACTAATATTCTAGAAAGGCTGAAAAAAAGTTACGTAATTGTTGGACCTGGTGTAAGTATGTTAAATCTGATCAGAGTTTGTCTTAGTTCATTGGCTTCGATTTGTACACACTAAGAGACTGGGAATACCTCAGAACGACTTTTGCAGTCGTTGTCCGGCATTTGAGAACCAGATACGAAGTAGTCTTGGGCACGTAAAGTATTTTGATAGAACGTGTCTTGATAAAGGCGATTTGCACAAAATCCGTACGTTCATAAAACTATTGGGGTAGAAGAAAGATGTCTATTAAGCGTTATAATTACTTGACAGAGTAGTTAACCTGGATAAAGTGTATGTGATGAGCTGCAAAGACTGTGTGTTGAAAATTATGATGAATTCCTCTTGGTCCACAAACCTGAATACATATTTCCATCAAACATGGGAAACGTATCATTCAATATTGGTGTAGAGTTGCTCTAGTTGGATATGCACTTATTATAGAGGGTCTTCCAATTGGGACTTTCAGACTTTGATTGTTAATGATCATCTTAGGTTTAGGTTTAGGTTAGAGGACGGGTACTCGCCATTGAGACAAGAACAGCACTCGGTGGTCAATTTGAGCCATTGTACTACGTCCTAAAGTAGAGAGAATAATAGAGGAGAGGAAGCAGGAAAGGTAGAATAAGGAAGAGGAGGAATAACACAAATCACAAACACACATGCAAAAGCGATTACACCATTGTAGCCCTAGGCACTTCTCAAACAGCTTAAACTAACAATGAAAATTCAAACCCTCAAAGAAGCCCCTGCCTCCATTGTAGCCCTAGCACTTCTTAACCAGCTTAAGCTAATAATGAATTTATGGAGAGCCTTAATTTTGTTACTCTGAAAAGAATTCGAACTTTCGAAGAAGCCCCTGTCTAGGGTTACAGAGGAGGTGTTCGATAGTTTCCAACTCCTCCTTGTGACAACATACCCTGAAGTAGTCCAGCTGGGTTCTGTTCCAGATACAGATCTGATTTTCAGCGATCTAATCTCCAATAATTAACCTCAAGCAGGTCTGATTCCAGCCCTGCAGCCAACCTGTTCTAAGGTTGTCTAGAGCAGGCCATAGACACCTAGAAACATAATACAGCGATCCATTCCCCCAACGCCTGTACCCTGAATCTTCTATTGATAAGGTTGTAGAGGTGTCAGATTGGGAGATCAGAACGATTTGATAGTCCTCAGAAAATGAGGGTCATCTTGCTGTCATATACTTTGTCTTTTTTCACGGTAATCTTATTCTGTTTTCTTCATCCAAATTAGCATGGATGAATGTAGCTTTCAAGCCATACTTGCAAGATGCTTGGGCTCATCAAAACATCATCTTCTGGGATTATGTCCAATTCTGAAGGTAGGGGTTCGTGAACAAACTAAATTATCGAATTAAGAGATCCAAGATCATCCTATGCATTTCGGAACAAAAAAAACTAACTTTTATTAATCCCTGTGGTATTTTACTTGATATTTGGCAACCCTAACGTTCAACTCACCGCTCCACCAGTAGTACTGTTCATATCCCTTTAAAAGATGGTTTAATGGAAACCAACCGAACCCATCGAACCAGAGAGACAAAATGTGGGGTGGGGGGGGGGGTAAATATGAAAATAAAACAAGGTTTTATGACGCATAATTATGTTTGTTAGCAAAATGGATAATAAGCAGATTTATACGATTAATTAATTGTGTTTAATTTTTTTTTTTCGTTTTTTTGTTTTTGTTTTTGTTTTCATATTATAATGAGTATATGCGTATGCAAGTTTATCCGTATTTGAGTTTTTTCTTCTTTAAATACTGGCGTTGTTATTGATGTTTTTCTCAATACGGTTTTCAAAATAAATAAAAGATGACTGTAAATGTATGTGTGTGTATGTGTGTGTTAGTGTGTAATTGTTTAATTTAAAAATGCCATCCATTAACACACCTGGGTAAATGCTAAATAAATAAATACTCTCATACACCATGCAACAAAAAAAAATTAAAAAAAATTAATAACAACAACAAAAACAAATTGAAAAAATAAATAAATATTGTATTATAAATTAAAAAAAAAGCAAAACGCACACACACACAGCCATGTATTTCACAGGATTTTGATCAGGTTAATTAAATGCACATATCCTGGTTAGCAAAAGTCATACGGTATGGGGGGCATGGTAGTGATAGTTGAATAATGATGAGGTATGTGTAATGTGATAAAGCGTTACACTGTGGTCAAAGCGTTTCATTATATTTTTTTAATGAAATTAAAATAAATATTATGATGATGAAACAATTTTTCGCCAACCAAAGTTTATTTTGTCTAGCCAAAGTTGATTACAAAAATCAGAACGAAGTTTACATGTGCGTTATCAATACATATAATCAATATGATGGCCATGTACATATGTATGTGTGTGTGTAATTTTAAATAAACACACTCACACATATGTACATACATACGTTTTATATGCAAGTTGTGGAGAGTGTTAATTTTATTTGTACAATAAAATCTCTGTCGTATAAAGCTTAAATACAATTTTGTTTTATTTAATCAAGTTTAACAATTTAGGTTGCAAAAATAATCGAAAGTGCCGGTGTAAAGAATTAAATGGCATTGCTTAAATAGGGATTTATTAAACATTCCACGAAATATTGATACTAAATTATTACAAGCTGAATAGCATACACCGATGTAGCGCAACAACCAAGAGTCTCCAGTTGTTATTGGAACCCACGAGCTTCCCATTAATAGTCTAACACACTAATCACTAGTCTGCCAGGATACCCAATATCAAAATTAGGAATTTTTTAAATCCAAAAGTTTTGTTGCTTCAGTTTGGTAGAATACAAAAAAAAAAAAAAATAATGATTAGTCAAGCGTTGGATGACGCCTTAGGTTGTAAATTCCATCACACATGTAGGCCAACTATCGGTCAATATTTCAACCGTCGTTTATTTCTAATTTAGCAATACTTACGTCATTCTATTCTGTCACAAAATCCAGTATATTACCTCCACTGAACGTAATAAATCGATTTACTTTTGAATAACGCTGGGATTTATTGGAAATTTATTTGCAAAACAAAGACAATTGATCGGAAATTGCAAGAAAATGTTCAAAATTTGGTCGCATAGAAGGACCAACAATGCCCATTGTAGGCAAGCTCATTGTTAAAGTTCGTGAAACTGGTTACATTGTTGCTGCGTCTCACATTCAGACGTACTTGTACAGTGCGTACACCTGATAATATCGACGCTGAGGCTAAAACATCAACTCGTCATATTTCTCAAGAATTGAACATTTCAGGCACCAGTTTACGTATACGGTATAAGGCCTTACAAAGTTCAATTGGTTCAAGAGTTGAAGCCGGATGACCACTCGCTTCATTTTTGCTTCGCTATATGGGCCAACTGCACGAAAATGTCGATTTTACCAAAAAAAAATTATCTTTTCAGATGGAACTCATTTTCATCTTGATGAGTACGTTAATAAGCAAAATAGCCGTATTTGGGCATCAGAAAATTTTATTACAGAATGCAAGACGAACCCATTTCGAGTGTCTGTTTGCTGCGGCTTGTGATGCGTAGTCATCACTGGCAAATATTTCTTTGAAAATGAAGACGGCGTAACCATTAAGGTCAAGGGAAATGATAACCGATTTTTTTTTTGTATCCGCTCTTCATGGTATTAATGGTTTGGCTTCAACAGGAGGGTTCAATATGCCACACATCTCGTGTCACAATCCATTTATTGCGTTAAACGTTTGATGGCCATTTAATTATCCCAAATGGTGATGTTAATTCGCCGCCAATTAATTCGCTACGATTTGATACCGTTAGACTATTTTCTATAGGGCGCCGTTAAAGAAAAGTGTTATGCCAACAAACAATGTAGACAAGATGAAGGCCACTTATAATGTTTTTAACACTCTAAACTACTCGGCCAAAAGATAATTTTTCTCCTTGCCAAATTGCCTTATAGAAATGGCTAACGGATATGCTAGAGTCACATTCAATTCTTAAGTTTCGTAATGGTTTCCACAATTTTTGCAATTGATGGTAGAAGTCGAACAAGTAGTACTTCACTGTGTTTGCGGAGAAGAATCGAAATTCATTTTATTTCAAAAATATCTGACATTTAAAATAAGGGGTCTTCGAGCATTTTCTAGTTTGCTTTCTGGAACAGTTTTGGCATTCACGTCGCCATAGAGTAGAAGGTAATGTGTTGGCTTATTAGACGTAAGACTGAGGTTCAAATTCTAATTCTAATCTAGACATCTCGAACATAAAAAAATCCGAAAAAATATTTTTTTTCTGCAATCTTCTCTTAGCAGATTTCTAATAAAGGTTCTGAAAAGGAATAAAAAATCGCCATGAAAAGTTCCTCAAAAAATTTGTCGTTCAGAGTCAACTTCAAACTGTAGGCCCCCTTTCATGTATAAAATAATTAACAGGCACAACATGGGTGGGGTGAGAAGCTCGATCACAACTCTGTTGTGTTCTGAGAGTTGTAATGAAGGACGTACGAAACATTTGCGGTTTGTGTAGCAAGGTTACTAGTAATGTAAGTTTGCCAATCGACAGCATTGTTTAACTTGTCTTGCTATGTTTTTGTACGGTCAAAGTAAACTCATTATTGACCGCGAATGTTGTCGCTAACTCTCTTAATCAGATAATCGCAAAAATTTAAAATAGAAATTTATTCTTTTAACATAAAGTAATCGATGTCAAAAATTAATTATTTTTTAACTACACCTTATATTAAAGTGATATACAGTAAGCGTCAAAAGAAACTGTACATTGAAAGAAAGTATACATTATAAAAGTACCGTTATTTTTATTTTAAAACTGTTTTATTAACAATTTTGAAAATTGAAACAAAAAAAAAAAACAAAAAAAAACAAAAAAAATTACAAAAAATTTCGTCAAGTTTTTTCGGGCACTCTACTTAAGTTGAATTTAGTGTATAGTTTCTTTTGGCGTTCACTGTACATATATAATTGGTCATTGCATCCCTCCCGATTATTATTCTTATCGGCTACTTTTTATGAGAATTTTATCCATTGTGTATAGTTTTTCTTGACGCCCACTGTATTGTAAGTAAAATTTTAAATTTATGAAAATTCTTTTGACATACAAATTTATGTTCGTATCCTTTTTACTTATTAAATTGACAAATAACCACACGAATGGATTGTAGGCATAAATAATTGGTTTTAAGAAAATTTAAAATTCGATAACAATTCGTTAAAATCTATCGATTTGTATAATTTTTTTTCTCCCGTACTGTAGTTGTTTTTGCCGACGGCTTAAAGATGAGCAGCAATAAAAAATATTACGTTCGTGTTTTTTTCTTAAGTTTTTTGTTGTTGTTTTTAGTAAATTAACAAACCAATAAATTATTTCCTTTTTTATTGCTCTGGTACGGCGTTTTGGTGTTTTGGGTTTATTTGTTATCGAATATTTGTTTGTTTTTTCTTTTGTACGAATGTCTGTTTGCATGTATGGTATGGTACATGGTTTGTGTTGTTGTTTTTTTATTAATGTACAGCCATTTTAATTGAACCCTTAAATATGGCTGGCTTTTTAGTTCATTTCCTTGTGGCACTTTCCATAACGCTTAAGCAGGCCCCTCTTCTGTTGGTTTCGTTCGTTTTTTTCTTTGTTCTTCGGTATTTTTGGTTTTTTATTTTACGAATACGAAAAAAAAAAGAAAAACAAACTGAAACGAGAAAATAAAATTAATAATAATGACTGAAATAAGGTTCTGGTGACATTAATAAGGGCAAATTATGACAGAAGACATTGTGCTGTAGTAGGGATATAAATTTCCCTGGCATTACACAAAAAAAAAAAAAATTTTTTTTTTTCAAAAGTCGTAACTCTTGCTTTGCTGTTTTGTTTTTGCTTAAGATTATTATACGTACATACGTACATACGTTTCCCTTGTTTTTGTTTTTTTTTTATACGCTTTTATGAAATTCGAAACTCCCTATTTATGGATTGGTGCGGTTGTTCTAAAGAATAATTTTTTCTTTCCTCTTTCTTTGCCTTAATTTTTTTTTTGCTTTTTCTTGGTGATTGATTTGTATGTATGTGTGTGTGTGTGTGTGTGTAGGTTTTTTTTTTATTTAAGCTTATGGGAATTAATGTGCAATTTAGTTCTGTAAGTAGTTAAGAGGCGTGGCTATGCTCTCCCCTTTTATTTATTTTTTTTGTTTAAGTTTTTTGTTGTTGTTGTTGTTGTTGTTATTATTGTAATTCTTATATAGAAGGTATTGTTGCATTCTAGGGTTATTAAATTGCATGTTGAGGAGAGAAATAATGCCAAGAGAATTTTTTGTTTTTGTTTTTTAAGTGCAAATTCATTTCCGTTGATGAGTTCATTGCAATTGTTTGTTGTTGTACAATGAGAAAAATAGCAACAAAAAAATCTTTTTTTTTTAAATCCTATCTAATAAGCCATGTTACGCTTTAGTACTTTTAAATAGCATAAGATTCGTAAAGCCAAACCATAAACTTTAAACACACCCTACTTACTATACAATGCTGTAAGGCAATTGCATGGCATACTAGTTCCAAAAAAAAATTCCTGATAATTTAATCAAATCTATCGTTTATAATAGCCATAAAAACATACAAATCAAAAGCGTAATTTTTTTTTCCTTTAACTAAGCTTTGTTAATGATTTAATGACGTCTAACATGTTACATACATAATGAAAGAGAATTTTTTTTTGAACAAATATTTCAACAAAAATTCGTATTAAAAATTTCGTTATAAAGTTGTTGCTTTTTTTTTTTTGATTTCGTTCATTTAATAGAGTGTAAATGTTTCTAAACGATTGCCTTTTGTAGTCCCATAGTCAGTCAATAATAAATGATATGTTACTACCAACACCTACTACCGCAAATGTATTCATTCATAGACACACCTGTTAATAATAAAATAATAAACAATAGAGTCAGGTTTTTTTGTTTTTGTTGTTATTTTTGTTGTAGATTAAATAGATTAGATGCCATAAATTTGTTTGAAATAAAAAAATGTTTGAATTTAAATTTGGCTCAACAGAGCCATAAAAAAACAAGAAAAATTTGAACGAAATTTTTAATGGCTCAGACCGACTTTCTGAAGTTCCATACACAATTGTTTACCAAAACTCTGATTCACATTTCAAAGCCCTTCCGATTAGTAACTTGTTGTTCAAAATTTCTTAAAATATTGAAAACTGCAAAGGAAATTTTGTTAGATGTAAGTAAGGGCATTGGAGGTCCCCCGCAGTTGGACAAAAATGTCTGCATAATGATGGTTTAGCTTAGTTCTGCTGAACTGCAACCAAAAAACATTATATTGACCACATCAACTGCTTTATTCGAATCCACTAAAGGGTTTCCTATAATTGCCTGTATAGTTGCTTTGACTTTATCATTCTAATTACGGACCTCCGGTGCCTAGAGAATATTCCGTCGGCTTTCAAATGCATTATGAAGGCTCTGAAATTCGAATTTCACATTGACTGGCTAATAACTACAGCAAAACCATTTCCAATTACATACATACATAATTGGCTATTACAACCCTTCAGTCAGGATTACGGCCTAGTTTCTCACATCACTTATATTGTGTGTGTTAATTTTATACATGAGTGGCGGTACCTACAGTTTAAAGTCGATTCCGAACGACAGATTTTTTTTGAGAAAGTTTTCATGGCAATTTTATTTACTCTCAGGGGTTTTTGCCAGAAATCTGCTGAGAGGAAGTCGCCGAAGAAATATTTTTTTCAAATTTCCTTTTTTGATGTCTGACCGGGGATTCGAACCGTGGCCTTTCGTCTAATAAGCTAACACACTACCTACTAGACTACGGGGACTATAGTATAATTGCCTGTATTATAGATTTGATTTTATCATTCTTACTACGGACCTCCGGTCTCTAGTCTTTCAAAAGCAGTATGAAGGCTCTGAGATTCAAATTTCACATTGACTGGCTAATAACTACAGCAAAACCATCTCCAATTAAGTTCCTTAATTGAATTGGCCATTACAACCCTTTAGTCACGTTTGCGACCAGGGTTGTTACACCAACCGGTTTGTGAATCAACTAAAGGTTCGATTCTATGATACCATCTAGAAACTTCAGTTCTCATAATATGCTCATTTTCTGCTTGAAAACTATACCTACGGCTCCAAAATGCATAATGAAGTAGTGGGGAAAAGGCTTTAACATGAGACTTTCGCATTGGTTGCATCATCACTGCAGCATATTTCAAAAGCAAAAAAGGCCATTTTCACAACCGAGCAATGACTTTTGGGTGATAGAATATTCAGCGTTTTCCATGCGTCTAACTGCGGCTATTTCCCAAGATATTTTGGATTATTTAAAGGCAACTCTTACAGGGACAACTATTGTCGTAATTTCTTTAGAATGTGGGTACAGAGCTCATAATTTTTAACATCATGCAGATTGCTTCAATTACAATACAGTATCCATCGGTCTTTGTACAAATAGTATCAACTTTGTTGGCAGTGTAAAAGCACATATGTTGTTGCTATGCTCTCGACTAATGTGGATAGAGTAGGACTGATTGTCTTTCTTCTTATCATATATCGTACTATTGCACCTCGCTTAGGTCATTACCACATTGGAAAGCAATCTAAGAGATTCACCATTTCCTTATATGTCTTCGGTAGTAGACTACCTGTAGTTTGTAACTGTAATTAGCTTTTTCCATGAATATTATGATAACGAAATGAGCGGTTGATTTAGGTTTAGATTTGAGAACGTCTACTTGCCATTGAGATAAGTACAGTACTCGGAAGTCAAGGGAGCACTGATAAGGACGATGCCAAATATTGAAGGACCAAATCCATTTAAGAGGTTTGTAACCTCGATAGTGTTATATGCTTGCCCAATGTGGTCGGAGGCACTTTCCGTGGGGACGACAAGGAGGAAACTGTCATCGGTGTATAGTCTAAGCGCAATTAGGCAAGTAAGTGGCTTTAGGACAGTGCCTGATGAAGCGGTACTGGTATTGGCAAAGACAATACCGATAGACATATTGGCTGATAACATGAAGCGGGGATATACTTTCGCCGTCTCCAACATCCAGGACAAATAGCAGCTACAAAAGCGGAGGAGCGAAACACAAATGGCAGTCACGATGGGAGAATAATTTAAAGGGATGATGGACATTTCGCCTTATCCCTAGTACAACCACTTGGATGGAGAACAAGCATTGTGAGCTAAACTACTACGTGACCCGGTTCCTAACTGGTCATGGATGCTTCAGCAAGTATCTGCACAGATTTGGATATGATACTTCCCATATATGCCCAAACTGTGTAGATGAGAAGGATAATGCAGAACATATTCTAACAAGCTGCCCTTGGCAAATTCGGCATATAGAAGAGGTATTGAATTCAAGGATTCTATGGAGCCCATACAGCCAGAGAATGGCTGAAGTTATGCTAGAACTCCGAAGATTGGAGGAACGAAGGCGAAATTTGAATTTCAATTAGCGCGATAAAGTTTTAAAGCTAATATAGCACGAATAATAACGGAGATAGGGAAAATGAGAGGAAGTAGGAACGAGAGAATAAGGAAAGAGTGGTTGGTTGGAACTAATTGATTCTAGGGTTGTATTTTGGGCCTAACTTCTGGCCTAGGTAGAAGCTCATTCTTTAAGAAGCATCCACCTAATTGAACAGATTAATTTGTAATAGCCATTTACACCTAGAGCTAGGTGTCTAATAGTAAATCATTGTCAGTGAACCACAAGCACAAAAGTATTGGCAGAAGTCTTGCTAAGCATTAAAATTGTAACGCTCCTAACATAAAAATTGATTACACTACACATGACATTCATACTGATGTCTGCACGAACGCTGATCAATTAAGTGGATAAGTTCTAGTATCACGATAGCATAATCACTAAAAACTGTGGCACTAAAGGGGGGAGAGGGTGTGTTTAAGTCCAGATTTCTTAGCTTCGTAAAATAATAAATTCTTGAATTCGATGTTAGCTATTTGCGGAGCTTGATTTTTGCTCCCATTACACTATTACTGCAAAACCGCCTTCTCACAGAGGAAATATGAAATAAGCTACGGGTTTTTATAATCTGGTGCCTACGTAGAATACTAAAATTTTTGGTCTTTGGGCAAAAATTTGTAGTGCCGATATAAATACAGGAGTTCGTATAAGAAAATTTAATTGGACTGCCTGAGTAAGCCGAAAAATGTAAAGCTTTCTTAGGGCCAGTATAGAGAAAGCTCATGCAAGTCGAATGTCAAGAAGGGAACCGCAAACACTTAAACACTGCACTGTCGGGAACATTTGTTAAGTTGAAATGAAATTGAATTTGTCAACTATGAATGAGAATAACTTTGTAAATATGATTGGTTGTATGCAAGCTACCCTGTAAAGAGGTAAACAAAGAGTAAAAAAAAATCATGATTTGATGTGGCTTGTTGATTACCACCAACAGCTTGGTTATTAAAACAGAACAGAACAATTCTGTTAAATGTTCTTCCTGCCGTTTCTTTTTGTATTTTTTTTTTTTTTTTTTTTTTGCAAATAAAATATTCAAAATAAAAAGGGGAAAAATGGCATACAACGAACAGTAAAGCACACCTGAACTATAAAACCATTTATGCAGAAATAGAGGAAATATAAGTTAAAAAAGAAAAAAAATTTAAAAAAAAATTTTTTTTTTCCTCGTAATAATAAAAATGGCTGACTATGATAGTGTAAAATGATATCTCTGCCATATGTTTATGGTAATATTTATGTTAATGTTAATGTTAATGTTAGTGTTTAATGAAAATGTACAATTTACAATATTATACGGGGTATTAGGGTATTATATTCGATCTCATTTTCACAAATACATTCGCATTCTGATTAAAATGCAAAGGAGAATAATAGTCGTATATTTAATGAGCAGTGTTGTCAACTCTATATAGAACTCCCTATAAAAATAAGATTTTTATTATATAACCAAAGAATATGTACTCGTATGTATGGCATGTATAGACATGTGTATGATATGGTACTTATAACAAGAGGGCATTAAATATCTTCAAACACACACATGCTTGTATGCTTTAAATAAAATACCAAATGGTAGATGATGGTGTACTAAAAATATTTTGTATTACTCTTGTGGCTGGCTGGGTGTCATATAAGGAACCTCCTATTTTACCATGTTCATTCTCCTACATTTTCTTTTTTACTCTTTGTTTTACTCTTTTCCTCCTTTCAGTTATCATAAGCCAATTATAAATTTATCTTAACGTGTGGGGGGGTTCCTACTTACAAACATAATGAGTGTTGTTAGCATTGCTATGAATTCATTTAGAAAATGAACAAAAAATGAACAACAAAAAATGAACAAAAGCCATAAAAACTTTTATGATTTTTCAACATCATTTCATTTCCTTATACGCCGCTGCCTAATCGTTGTTGTAAAAAATGTTGGTTAAGTTAAGTTTTTGCTGAAAGAAGAAATTACAAGTTTAGTATCAATATTATTTACTATTTGTTGTTGTTGTTGTCTATCGTTTCAAATAAAAAATAAATTGAAATTGCAAATGAAATTGGCCAGAGAAGGAAAATAAAAAAAAAAATTTTTTTTAAGAAAAATTTGCATATGAAATTACAAAATTTTTAATTATAAAACACTGCCATCAAACAAATAATAAGAATTTGATGGGGCCATGCAGTTGTTGTACAAGCCACTGCTTTTTGAAATTTTAAAGTTTTTTTTAGTTTTAAAGAACTTAGAATTTGAAAAAAAAAATATTTTTTGTTTGTAAATATTGGTTGGATTGGTTATTAGGATGGTAATTATTGGAATATACGAGTATATCACGTGGGTTATTGCACTAAGCTCTTCGTATATTTAAATTTGTAAGGAAAAGATAGGGTGTGTAAGATAACATCGATATTTTTATGCGTTTGAAATGCCTATTGCTACCTAGGAGTCGCCATAGTCTAGCAGACGTTGTGATGTGTTGGCTTATTAAACGTGAACGGGACGTTCACACCCCGGACAGATATCTGCAACAAAAAGATTTCCTTGCCACTTTATCTCAACAGACTTCCGGCAAAAATTCAGAGAATTGCCTAGGGAAGTTTCTCAAATATCTGTGGTTTGAATTCGACTTTAAACCATAGATCACACCGCTATTGTATGAAAATTAACACACACAACATAAGTGGTGTGAGCAACTAGGTTCTAATCCTAACTGAAGGGTTGTAATGGCCAATTATGTATGTATGTACATATTGATGTCTTAATGCCTCGTTTGTGGAGCGCAATACAGGCTCATAAATCATTTTACTAATGGCATGAGTTATGTACGCTCTGAGTACCACTGTGGTTTGTGGCTTATTAGTATACACAGGCGAATTAAGAAAACCACACAAGAAAAATGGTCTCAAATCACATGATCTCGTTGGCCAGTTCACTTCACCTTTGTGTGAGATTACAACCATTCTCTCAAACAGCTCGAACAGAATTTCCAATGTGGCATGAGCTATGTTGCACATACCACAGTCCTGTTGAAAGATATGCGCTTTCAAAATCATTCAATTCAATTCAGGCCAAAAAAAGTTGGTAATCATCGAGTTATAGAGCTTGCCGTTGTCAGTGATATCGTAGTCAATCTTGTTCTCAAAGTACTATGGTTCAACAACGCCGCCAACAACACAAATACACAACAAACAATGAATTTTTCGTAATGCATTGAACGCTCTTGGAACTCACGTACCCATGCATTCAGAAATGTGCTTCATTGTTGAAGATGATTTTTCAATGAAGATTATAAGCAATTACCTACAGCTCTACATCGCATTAACCAAACACAACAACATGTGTGCCTAACTTCAGTTCCTGGATCACTTGAATTTTGTTTACCGAAGCCAAGGTGCAAAATTCATAAAATCGGTTGCTTCGGACTCTCTTGTACACTCTCATTCTCAAAATTATTTTCAATTTGTTTCTGCAATCACAATTATCAATGGAACACTGGTAATGAACGAATTCAGGACAAAAAATTCCGCCTTGTTATCCAGGCATATACGGATGATACTCGTATTTCGTTCTGAGATATTTCTCAGCAAATGGCCATAATGACTATCAAGCTTTGATTACCTTTCACTAAGAAAACACTGGGGCCAACGGCAAATGCCTTTTTCAAGTGCTCTGTGAAGCCCTTAATATCGCCCATTGGGTGTATATCGTATTAAAGTCGCCGTAGTCTAGTAGGTAGTGTGTTGGCTTATTAGACAAAAGGCGAGGGTTTGAATCCCCGCTCAGAGATCAAACACGAAATATGAAAAAAAATATTTCTTCGGCGGCGGCTTCCTCTCAGCAGATTTCTGGCAAAAACTCTGAGTGTAAAATAAAATTGCCATGAAAAGTTTCTCAAAAAATCTATTGTTCGGAGTCGACTATAAAACTGTAGGCCACGCCACTCATGTATACAATTAACACACACAACATAAGTGGTATGAGAAACTAGGCCGTAATCTTGACTGAAGGATTGTAATGGCCAAATATGTATGTATGTATGTATGGGTGTATATAGATCGTATACCAAGCGTGAAAGATCTTACCGTCTCTAGAATTCGTAGTCTCTAGAATTGTAGGCAAATTTATGGACCCCGAAGGTCTAGATTCTTTTAAAATCACTCAACATTTTGGATGTGTTATCACAATGAAAGTCAACCATTAACTTTAGTAAAGTGAATCTCTTTTCCTGATGGAATCTTGTATATCGTTTCGAACATTACAGCTCACCAAGAATCCCTTAATAACTGGGAGGAAAGAATTTGTGAAATTTGTGGTGTTCTAGGGCTTGAAATTTGAAGAATATCGTATGAGAATGGACACTTTAATCAAATAGATATGAGCAGTCGTAGAAGAGCAATAGAAGTTAAGCTGCAGTTGGAACGCAACTTGTTGCAACTGAAAAATTTATTGACAAAGTCTGCTGACAGCAAAAGATATACGCAAAGTCATAACGGCAAGTTATTTAAGGTGAGAAATTTTTTGTAATGAAGGAGTAGGAGCTAGTAACCTAACTATTTGGCATTCTTGTATAAGAAGGGGAAGTATCCATAATCGCCAGCATTCTGTATTGAAGTTCATAGCATATGGTTCATATGTATTGGTAACAAGAAATTCGTTTATTAATCCGTATTCCTAACCATGATCTATTCTTGAATAACTAGAAAAAATTTGTTTGATCAGAAGCCTTTAGCCAAACATTCACAGTGTGAGGCATAGCAGGTTTATTTAAAAATTTTTTACCAAAAACTTAAAAGGAATTCCTTTACAAATAAATTTCCATTTACACAATATCATGATAAAAAAAATATTCTTTTAACTTTTAAAGAATCTGCAAAAAAAACAAAAAAAAAAAAAAAAAACAACAACAACAACAACAACAACAAAGAATGCAAATTATTTAAATTCATTTGGAAAAATTTTAATTTTCTTTGAACTTCAACGAACAGTTTCCCTATTTTGTTTTTCTATTTGGTAAACATTCCTTAACACATGATTAATTTATTGTAAAATGCTTAACCACTGAAAATAAGTGTGGCAAGGGGAGAAGGAAGGCAAGGAAAATTTAAGTTAAAGTTTCTTCGTCTCTTTGTTTTTACGAAAATTTTAACAAATTTTTCTTTCTTCTTTTTGTTTTTTTTTTTTTACCAAGATATTGTTGGCAGCGGGTGATGTTGTTGTTGTTGTTGTTGAGGTTTTTTATTTAGAAAGAAGAAGAATAAGAATGCGTCAATAAAGTTTATAATGAAAATTTTTTTTTCAGTCTTCAGAGTTCTGCTTAAGAGTTCTGCATTAGTCAGCTACCAAGCATTTGATACGAGGTATGTAATAAAAAAATTGGAAATTAAAAAAAAAAATTTTTTTTTTTGCTATTGAAACATAAATTTTCTTAACAACCCTCGTTTTAATTGTATTTTCAAATGTTGTTGTTATTTTTTTTGTTTTTTTTTGTTTTTTTTTGCTTAGCAAACCAAATTTTAAGTACAAAGTTTCTTTTCATTAGCTTTTCTTGGAAAAAGAGTTCGAGTGTGTGGTTTAAGTAGGATGATGATGATGATGGTTGTTGCTGTTGTTTGTTACTAACTTTAGTAGCTATAAATTGTTTATTGCACATCAGATGTTATTGTAAATTTATTTCTAAATACAACATACAACAATAACAACAATAACAACAATAACAACAAATACAAATTTTTATATGGAATAAAAGCATCAGAGAAGAGCATCAGGAGGAGAAATAACACAATCAGTGCGTTTATTTGTAACGAACTAAACGAACTAAAAATCAGAGAAGCAGAACAAATACCACAAGAATACAATTCGAAATGAATGAAAAAGTTTATCTTCTTTATCTTTATAGTTGTAGTTGTTGGCGTATTTACAGCATATTGGCTCATAAAAATGTACGCTGGAAATAGCTGTTATTGAACGAAAACAATAATGGCAAGTTATAAAAGCTTTTATCTTTAACATGGCTAACTTGCTATCTTCTCTATCTATCTTGGCTATCTTGTCTTCGCTTATTTTATAACCTGGGAATTTGTATGATTTCTACACATTGCTCTGCAGTCGTTCATAAAGTGTGCTGCTGAATTATAATATTTTTTTCTCTCTTTTTCCTTTCAAATTTGTTTATTATTTGCTTTCAATAAATATTTACTTGCTAAAAGAGGTCACTTGTATTTGTTCGAACGCCGTTTAGAGTGACAGTATGTGTGCAAAAACCAATTTTAATAGTTGCCACTCACTTCACTTGTTATCTGCCATATTAAAGGCAGCACAGTGTAAACACAGTTTTATTACATTTAGGCCTTGTTTTATTAACACTATTATACGTAGAAAGCTAGCCCATTGGCCCTGGCAATAATTGTTGATTCAGTTGATAATTGTGATGCTGTCATCATTGTTATTAGCCCGTCGAGGATGAAAAGGCAAAGACACAAAATATTGATTATTTTTCTTAAGTTTGTTTTAAACGTTTTCTATTATTATGCCAGTAAATAAGTTTGTTTTTAATAAAAATTTAATTGATGTTATGCCATAAGACGTGTTTTTTCATAATTGCAAAAAATATTGATTAGAAGGTAAACAAAATTTTCTACAGAATTTTTAATAGACTTTCTAAGTGGCTCTGCTATGCACAATGCAACCTATTTTAATCAACTGAAGAGAAGAGAATTGTTCAAATATTTCTCTTCGTACAAGTTGCGAATGAGGTCTCAAGACTAACTGACTTAAAATTTTATGTCTTAACATAATCACCAGCAGATTTCTGGCAAAAACTCTGGGAGAGTAAAATAAAATTGCCATGAAAATATTGTCAAAAATCTGTTCTTCGTAGTTGACTTTAAACTGTAACTCCTGCGACTCATGTATAAAATTAACGCACACAAGTGTTGTGAGAAACATGGTAGTAATTCGGACTGAAAGACCAATTACGTGCATACCGCACATAATCAGCAACTTTAGTTCGAATAGGTTTTTGTCTGTGATATTCAATACTATCATAGCGATGGCTGTTAAGCTCTCAAAATATTAAGAGAGCTTAGATTGTATATTTTAGTTGTTGAAAAATTACCGTAGCCTAGTAGGTAGTGTATTGGCTCATTAGACGTAAGGCCAGCAGCGTTCAAACCCTTGGTTAGACATCAAAACGAAAATATGAAAAAAAATATTTCTTCGGCGACTTCCTCTCAGCAGATTTCTGGCAAAAACTCTGAGAGTAAATTAAATTGCCATGAAAAGTTTTTCAAAAAATCTGCCGTTCGAAGTCGACTTTAAACTGTAGACATCGCTGCTCGTGTATACAATTTGTCGCCGTAGTCTAGTAGGTAGTGTATTGGCTCATTAGACGTAAGGCCAGGCTTCAAACCCCAGGTTAGACAGCAAACCGAAAATATGAAAAAATATTTTGTTCGTCGACTTCATTTCTGGCAGAAAAGCTGAGAGTAAATAAAATTCCCATGAAAGTTTCTCAAAAAAAATCTGTTGCTCGAAGTGATCCACACAACATAAATGGTATTACAAACTAGGTTGTAATCCTGACAAAAGGGTTGTAGTGATCAATTATGCCTGTATGTCTGTATGCATAAGATTAAGAAATTCACTCTTTGATTAATTTGATTACTTACTTACTTACTTAATTGGCCATAACAACCCGATTAATGGATTTCGGCATGACTTAACACATCTTTACAGGTGCCTTTGCTTCTTGCGCACCTACGCCAGTTGGTCATACCAATCGATGACAGGGCTTCGTCGATTTGGTCCTTCCATCGGATACAAGGTCGTCCTCTTCGACGAATTCCGCAGATCCCCGCATGAAATACACTTCTCACCGGAGCATCCTGCTCCATTCGAACGACATGGCCGAGCCAGCGCAGCCATACTGCACAACGCCATACTAATACGCTGCACAACGTCTTTGTCGTTGATGAGCTCATACAGCTCACTGTTGTATCGGATGCGGAAATCTTCGCCAGCTGGCACTGGACCGAAGATCTTACGTAGGACTTTTCTCTCTCGAATACTCTTAAGGCTGTTTCATCAGTGCTTAATAAGAGCCATGCCTCTGCGCCATAAAAATGCGTCTTGTAGAGTATTAGTTTCGTCGCACGTGAGAGATCTCTGTTACACAATTGCCTACTGGGGTCACAGTTGTAATTTGAATAATCTGATTACGGCCAATACAATAGTGATTACAGGATAAAGCGCATTGTCTTGTTGGAACTACATTTTCATTTTCTTCAAATTGGCCATTTTTCTTTACTTACATCACTTAAATGCTTCAGTAATGCTGGCCTTTGAATAATTTTTTTGCGAATTTGCCTGCAAATGGAATTTGTTCGACCTACTTTGAACACTATTTTTCTAATCCAATTCACTGCTTTGATTGTCAAGCACTTTATTGAAACATTTTCACCACACTGTTCTTATTCTACTCAGACTAAATGCGGAAATCATTTTGCTTACAGTATTGTCACTTTCAGATCCTTGGTCAGTGTACCATGTACAGTCTTTATCAGTGGCGATGAGTTCCTACATCAATAGTTCTAGACGTGGGGATACGATTGAATGAGATATCAACACAGCCGTAATACAGTTTTATAGGCAGAGGTGCTTGCAGTTATGGAATATATTAGTTGGGACAGCTCGAACAGGTTTAGTATCTTTATTAACATCTTAACTAAGTGTCAACCGGCAATTAGAGCAATAGCGTCCAAGAACACAAGACCAGGAACTGTTTTGAACTATTAAAAGATGATTAAAAATTCCTCCTGGAAATGAAGAGTCTACTGAGCCTACTGATCTAGTTAACTAAGACATTCTAGGTCGAACGAGGCAAAGAGAATACCATGAGCCTTCTAAATCTGAATAAAGTTGAATGGGTAGGGTACATAAACTTATAGCTATTAGTTAGGTTAGTGAAGAGGACATCGCAACAATGGAGCACTTTCTGTGTCACCATTCATTTCTGGAAGTCATAGTATTTCAATGTTTTACCAGATGTTATTCATGTAAGGGTCATTATTACAACTTGCCGTTAACTAAAGGGAGGATTTTAACGGGCAGTTAAATTGTTTTCCATAATTATGAGTACCCAATAAGATAGAAGTGAGCGTTAAGCTAAAAGGAAGATCATCCTACCTGTAACATTTAAAGTTCACTTTATCTTTGAACTTGCCATATTATTTATCTTATTTTCGATATGGCAATATTAAAATAATAAACATAACATCGTTGCCACTACGTTTCTAAAGAACTTTTTTAAACTGTGGCATAAGTTATCGATATTGCATCGTCATTGCCATATTCTTTGTAAAAGTTAACTTTATTTTATCTTCAAGTTGTAATAACGAAAATAAGTTAAAGGTAACTTTAAAGTTCTCTTTAGCTAAAGGTAGCTTTAACTAAACCCAACTTTAAAGGCAAGTCGTAATAATGGCCTTAAGACAAGTGGATTCAAACGAATTACGGATATAGAGTGGTTATATCACTTACTGGTAATGGCATAATTGCTTATGCATCAGTTTGGTTGGGATAATGGTGCCCTTTCTTCAACCTATCTACTCTACCAGCGTCATTAAGTTTGTATTTGAAAGTTGTTGATAGTAGACTATGGTATGATTTGAGGATAAAATGGAAAAAAGCATCAAATATCCTGTTAGGATGGGTTAGCATCTCTCAGTTGCCGCGATAGCTTTAAGAAGGTTTGGATTTTTTACGAAATACGTTTGACTGGAAATAAATATTAGGTGTCCAAGCATTCTTCTATGCAAGGATTAGGCATATTACAGCTTCTGTCGTATTAGTCGCCTGAATATGTGCACGCAGATGCATCAAATATCCTGTTAGGATGGGTTACCATCTCTCAATTGCCCCGATAGCTTTCAGAAGGTTTGGATTTTTTACGAAATATGTTTGGCTGGAAATCATATTAGGTGTCCAAGCATTCTTTGACGCAAGTTTGCAAGGACTGGGCATATTGCAGCTTCTGCCGAATTAGTCGACTGAGTATGTGCACACAGAGGCTAGTTTTTGATTATCACTAAAGTGAGGTTGCCTTAGATGTAGTCTGGTTAGGCTTACCATACAATTTGTTCTGCTTATCTTATCTTATCTAGCAGACCAGTTTTATTTGATTTTTAAAGTATAAGTTCCCTATTCCATCTTTACTCCAAATACATATGGAAGGACCTCCATATTTGAGCACAAACGAAAAGCCTTGTTAACTAACTTTCAGCTACAAGCTAGTGCTTAAATTATCGTCATTAATTTATGCTAAGTCCGTAACATTATCTTTAATTTTTAACTACACACTTATCGATAGTCTTGAATATTCACATTCAAAGTGTTTCCTCTATAAAAACGTCTTAAAAACGATATCCTTCATCACCACCATCATGCATCAATTTTAAAATGAAAAAAAAAAACGAAAAGAAAGGAAACAAAAAAAAAAAACAATTTCGAACAGCTGTGTCTCCAATGCTCTTTTTAACATAAGCAAACGAACGTGTATCCCCCAATCAATATTCAAAGATACTTTTGATGCTTATCAATGACAGTGAAAATCAAAATCCTGAAGGATTACGGACAATAATAAGTAAAGAAATGCAAAGAAAAAAGGATTCTTAAAAGTGAAGCAAACACAGGTGTTGGTCGGAGCTGCAATTGAAGTGAGTGTTTTATGGAAATTGTTTCAACAATGATTCCCACGTTCAAGAAAAAAAGAGGATTTCAGAAGTTATCTGAACATACTCATCACAAAAGCAGTTACAGATGATATTTTATGTACAAAAATGGATAGACAAGTGAGTGAGTGAGTGAATGAGTGACAGAATGAATGGAGTAAACAAATGAATCGATGAATAAGTAAGTGAATGAATGATACATTGTATATGTATTTGTATCTGTGTGTGTATGTATTTGTGTTATACAATATTAAAGGATGTCTTCCTGTTATTGTTTTGCGTTTGAGAAAAGAAAAAAAAATGTTGTAAAGGAGCAGGTAAATTATTGGACAACATTTTTGTATTTTCTTTACAACCATTCTGGCTGGCCTTTAAATATTGATTTTAGGCCTTCACTGTTAACAAAATAATTGCCGCCCTTAAAGAAAATTTATTGATTTTATTTATGACTTTCCCGGTTACGGTACGGTACGTTTAAATAATTTACACCGGAAGTTATTTGTTAGTCATTGTTACTCTAGTTTTTTGTGCGAATTTTTCTTGTGTTTCGTTTTCTGCCTAGACCAGCATTTTCTAACAAATAAAATCTCCATAAAATATTGTGCAAGGATACCAACTTTATTTTACCAGGCAACTTTGTTTCGATTGTTTGGCTTGTCTATGGTTTTCTCAAGGCAGAAAGGAAGCAAGAGGCCAGGGAAGGATAGGAAAGGAAAGTTTTTTTTATTGTTATTGTTTCTTTTGTATTTTAAATGTCATTTATTTGTAATAGAATTACAATAGTTTTACCGTACAGTAAGTATACCGTACAGTAAGCATTTGTTTAAGCCATAAAAATAAAACAAACAAAATTTGTATAATAAACAACAACAACAACAACAACAACAATAATAATAGCAGAGTTAGCCCAGTATTATTCTATTCTGTCTCTGTTCATTCGTATTCCACATTGTATATTTAAATTTATGAATGAATTTCTTATTCGAAACAACAAAGTTGTTACAATCATCATAGTCTAGTCAACTATATTTCATGACAATTCACATTTAATAACGAATTATTTCAGTTTCAGCATTATTGAGTCTCAGGGAGCCTAAGAAAAGTAAAAAAACGAAAATCAAAAAAATTGTCATAAAATTTCATGGTTGAACTGTTTGCAAATTGATTTTCATACTTACCGCTGTTGTATTGAGTTTTAGTCAAAGCAAAATACGTTTGGAAGTTAAAATTGCTTAAGCAAGAAGTAAACATTTAATTTGTTGTAGGCAACTAACAAAATAGCAGACTGTAAAGGAATTAAAAAAGACCTCGAAAGTATTGTTAGGTTAGGTTAGACTAAACTGGTAACCTTTTCAATGGTTACACCTTACTTGGGTAGTAACACCGATATCAACTATTCCATCATTTAATTATAGCTCCTGGTTAATATCTGTCAACCATTGCGAGTGTCTTATGAAAGTGTGTGACATACATAATGGGCCATTACAACCCTTCAGTCAGGATTACGGCCTAGCTTCTCACACCACTTATGTTGTTTGTGTTAATTTTATACATGAGTGACGGAACCTACAGTTTAAAGTCGACTCCGAACGACAGAGTTTTGAGAAACTTTTCATGGCAATTTTATTTACTCTCAGAGTTTTTGCCAGAAATCTGCTGAGAGAAAGCCGCCGAATAAATATTTTGTTTTCATATTCCGTTTCTACTGAAAGTGTGTGAATATTTCTCAAATCGTCTTCGACTAGAAAAGTTTTATTACTAAATTCTGATTATTCTTCTTCTCAGATTCCTAAGAGCCGTACAATGAACGAGAATATGTTTTGTGGCTTTCTGTTCTTTTTGCTGCATAAGCCGTTGGAAGATATTCCCATTCATTTGGCTTAAATACACAGAGCCCAGTGTCTCGCTATCACGACTGTGAGGTCTACTTCCTGCTGCAGCTTCTGCAAAACTCGTTATAAGATATTCCCAGACGTCTGGCTTAAATACCCAGAGGCCAAAGTCCCGTTATCACTACTGTGACGTCTTCTTCATACTGCTCGAGCTCCTGTTGAAGTCGTAATAAGATATTCTCCGTCTCCTGGCTTAAACACCCAGAGGCCAGTGTCCGGTTATCTATATTATGAGGTTCCTTAGATAGAGTCCTGTGGCATTCAATACAAGTTCTGCTCTGCATATATCTATGTCTGTATACAAACAGTTTCATTAACCCATCTTACCTTTGCTAAAGAATGGAGTTTTTGTGAGATTTTTTGTTTGCCTCTCTGCAGAGGAATGTCAATCTCATGTAGAAATTAATTTAAATTTTCAGTAGTGCCAGCTTTAGTTAGTGCATTCGAGTTGATAATACATTCGGATCACCTGTGGCCAGGAACCAAAATGATGGTAACCGTAGAATATCTCGCTATCTTCTCCAGAGACAACCAACTTACCTACTTACTTACTTACTTAATTGACCATTAACAACCCGATTAATGGATTTCGGCATGCCTTAACACAGCCTTTCAGGTGCCGTCGCCAGTTGGTCACACTAATCGATGACTTCCTTGATCTGGTACTTCCAACTCAAACAAGTTCATCCTCTTCGCCGATTTCCGCAGTCACTGATGCACAAAGTCCGTCTCTTTGAGGAGCTCATCGGCATTTCGCACTGGACCGAAGATCTTACGTAGGACTTTTTTCTCGAATGCTCTCAATCCATCCCGCTGCTACATATAGATGCACAGACAGGATGAGTCTGTAAAAACGTGTACGTATCGTATATCCCAACACAATACACTCTGATACCAAGTTCGCACGATAACTATTTGAAAAGCCATTATTTCACCCCTAAATAGCCGTAGGTAGGGTTTTGGCTTATTGGATATGAGGCCATGAGTCGAACTACAACCCTTATATCTCGATCACAAAAGAAATCTGAAAAATATTTCTTAGGCGATTTCCCCTCAGCACTTTTTTGACAAAAACTCTGAGGGTAAATAAAATTGTCATGAAAAGTTTCTCAAAAATCCGTCTTTCGGAATCGATATTAAACTGTAGATTCCGCCTTTTATAGATAAAATTAAAACAGGCAACATGGTTGGTTTGAGAAACTAGGTTGTAGTTCTGACTGAAGTGTTGTAATATTCAATTAAGTACGTGAGTAATTATTGTCTGAAAAGTGCTGCGACTGGTAATGAAAGGAACACCACATCACATTTCAACAATGGTTCTCATCATCGTTCAAATAAGAAATTAGCCTTTAAAGGTCTGCATATATGGTATGGTAGTACAGTATACATATTGTTATTATTATTATTATTGTTGTTTAGTTGCTGGCTTTTACTTTTTTAAGTACAACATCGTAATAAAAAATACAACAACAACTCATGCTATATTGAGGTGCTACAGTCAGGTGCTAAGTTAACTTGATTTAAAGAAAATCAAAAAAAAAAAAAAATTAAAAATTATTCGCAAAACAAACAAAAAACAAACAGAAAAGGAAAGAAAAATTGTTTTTTACTACGGTTCAACGAATATTTAACTAAGTGGCGTATATCACGCTCATTCGTTATTGAATTCGAAATCAAACTGAAAACAGAAACAAAAAAAAAAAAAAGAAAACAGAAACCAACAACAAGAAACAAACATTACAATAACATTGTCGTAAATGTTTATTTGAACTGTTAAAAGAGACAATATTAAGGCCAAAATGTATTTCCTTTTCTGTATTTTTTTTTATTTGGTAACACAACATATAACAACAACAACAACAAAACCATATCACTATGGGTAACGTTTCTTCGGGTATGTAAAACCAATGTACAGCCCGCAAACAATAACAACAAAAAATATTTTTAAAGTTTTTAGTCGATTTTCTCTACTTTTTTTTTCACTCCCATTTTCTTCTCTTTCCAGTGAATGCTGCACAACTTTGTTTCGTTTTTAATTTTTCAACGTTGTTTTTTCTTTTGTTTTTTGTTGTTGTTTGTTTGTTTGTTTTGAAAAATTTTTAATTCATTGCTTCGTATCATGTTTTGTTTATGCTTTAATGTCACATGAGGTTCAGTATTACAATCCCTTAGAGGACCAAACGTATGTATGAATAGATACGAAACACTTACATTTGTTTAACCCAACAAAAAAAAAAAAAAAAAAAAAAAAAGGCCAACAAAGTTGATTCGATTAAAGTCGTTGTGGTCATACCGTTCAATTGAAAATGGGGTGTAAAGGTTATGGTTGGTTTTGTAACTCCCTTTTTAACAATTTGTTTTTGATTGGAAATCGAACCCCTTCTTTGAAGTTCACATGACAGAATATTTTATTGAAAACGTTTTTAAGGAAAACTAAACTTTAAGAAGAAGAATAAATAACTAGGAATGAGGTGCTATAATTAAGCGATCTGCTTAATAGAAGACTTCAGGATGAGGAAACAACAGGCACACAAATTAAAGGGGATGTGAGACCAACCTTTTCACACAGATGTCGCCGTAGTCTAGTAGGTAGTGTGTTGGCTTATTAGACCAAAGGCCAGGGTTCGAATCTCCGGTCAGACATCAAAAAGAAATATGAAAAAAATATTTCTTCGGCGACTTCCTCTCAGCAGATTACTGACAAAAACTCTGAGTGTAAATAAAATTGCCATGAAAAGTTTCCCAAAAAAAAATCTGTCGTTCGGAGTCGACTTTAAACTGTAGGTCCCGCCACTCATGTATAAAATTAGCACACACACATAAAGTGGTGTGAGAAGCTAGGCCGTAATCCTGACTGAAGGGTTGTAATGGCCAATTATGTATGCTTAATAGAAGACGACAGCAATTTACAAAAAAAAAATCATTATCGTTTTACGTAAAATTCTGTAGAAATAACCCAGTCAATCGATTTAGCTTAGCTTAGAAGAACCGAACCTTTCGCAAACTACATACAGACATACATACATACATGCATACGTGCATAACTGGTACATTACAACCTTGCAGTCCGGATTACAACCTAGCTTCTCAAGCCACCCATGTTGTCAGTGTAAATTTTTATGTATGAGTGGTCGGAACCTACATTTTAAAATCGATTCCGAAATTCGGATTTTTGAGAAACTTTTCATGACAATTTTATTTACTTTCCCAGAGTTTTTTGCCAGACAAGTGCTGAGGAGAAATCGTCGAAGAAATATTTTTCAGATTTCTTTTGTGATCGAGATATCTGTGTTGTGGTTCGAATCACGACCTTATGTCCAATAAGCCAACACCCTAGCTATGGCTATTTTAGGGTGAAATAATGGCTTTTAAAATAGTCATCATGCGAACTTGATAGCAGATTATATAGTGTTAAGATGTACGATACGTACGCATATTTACCGACAATAAAGACGTACGAGGGAACTAATACTCTACTCATCCTGTCCGTGCATCTATACGTAGCAACGGCATGTATGCCATTAAGCACTGATGCAGCAGCCTTGACAGTATTAAAGAAAAATGTCGTAAGTAAGATCTTGGCCCCAGTGCGAGATGGCTCCTCAACGACATGGACATTGTGCAGCGTATTAATATTTAGCGGCTGCGCTAGGCCATGTCGTTCGATAGGAGTAGGATCCTCCGGCAAGATGTGTATTTGATGCGGAGATCTGCGGAACTCGGCGAAAAGGATAAACTTGTTTAAGTTGGAAGGACCAGATCCAGAAAACCCTGTCATCGATTGGTGTGACCAACTGGCAAAGGCGGGCAAGAAGCAAAGGCACCTGTAAAGATGTGTTAAGGCATGCCGAAATCCATTAATCGGGTTGTTAATGGCCAATTAAGCAAGTAAATAAGTATGTATGAAGGTTGTTTCTGAAGGAAATATCGAGATATTCTACGGTTATCATTAATTTGGTTCTTGGCCACAGGGAGGGCGAAGGTATAATCATCTCGGCTGAACTTGCTAAAGCTGGTACTACCGAAAGTTTAAATAAAGTTTCTTCTGCACAGAGGAAATTAAAAAAATCTTAAAAAAACTCCATTCTTTGGCAAAGGTAAGATGGGTTAATGAACCCACTTGTAGAGACAGCAGGCAGATCTGGAGAGACATGGATATACACGCAACAGATTTTGCCTTGAACTCCACATGACTCCATATAAGGAACCCCATAGCAGTGATAACGTAATACTAGCCTCTGAATGTTAACCAGCCAGGATTACAACCTAACTTCTCATACCACTTATGTTGTGGATGTTTATTTAAGCATGAGTGTTGGAACCTACGTCTCCGAACAACAGATTTTTGAAAAACTTTTCATAGCAATTTTATTTTTATTCTCAGAGTTTCTGCCAAAAATCTGCTGCCGTAACTTCCTCGATGTGAAATGGAGAAGTCTGGCCTGGGGTTTGAAGCATTCGATCCAAATAGAGTTTAGAATCCTATTCCTAAGGTGTTGCAAACATCAGCTTACAGAGTTTTTGCCAGAAATCTGTTGCGGTGACTTCCTCGATGAAAGATCCACGTCACGTCTAATAAGCTACCTGCTAGGCTACGGCAACTTTGCTGACCACAAGTTGAATAATTTTTTTATCGAGACTTAGCCCTGCAGATTTTCTATGGATTCAGTTGATCGCAAAGGACCGTAGGCAACGACATCAGTTAAATGAATAGGTTCAGGAGCAAATGTAAGCCGACGCTTATTTTCATTGAAAAATTATCTTCAGCGATAAGACCCTTTTCTAGATGAATGGATTCGTAAACAAGCAAAATTGTAGAATTAGGAACGAGACCAATCGAAATGGAAAACAAAGGCGTCGAATGCATCACAAAAAGTCACCATTGTATGCGAATAAGTTGCAAAGCACAAAGATCCCCAAGGCCAACATTACTCTTGACATCGCTTAAATTCAGTCTGATTTATGCGCCATGGTTATGAAAAGTTTAACATTTCAGCTGCACTCCACTGAGAGAATGAAGTTCAAGTTTTTTTGAGACTCAACTAGGTTTTAAAGATGAATATTCGTTCCATGCGATATAGGGAGCTACCGATATTTGGTGATTAGTTGATTTCGATCCACCTCTGGGTGTTTAGAAATGCCCAAATGTTGTTCGATGACAGACAAAATATTCTTCTTGCTCTTCTTCCGTATGTCTAGACATCTATGACCTCTTTAGGCTGTTGTTTCCAACTATAAGCCTTTTTCTCCTTTAACCAGTCATCGTCTGGTACATTCTTTCTATTGATCTAATTTCGGGTCGCCGAAGAAATATTTTTTTTCATAAGTCGTTTTGTTGAACATGTTTGACCTGGGATTTGAACCGTGGCCTCACGTCTAATAAGCGAACACAATACCATACATAATCCTTATTATATTGTTATCCTAATTAGATTGCTTAAGGAATAATCCAAGAGTCAATTGATCTGAAAAAATTTCATATGTAAACTGATCGTGTGATATGCGTTCCTGGGCATGTACTTGAACCATGTCCTCAAGATATAGAAATGTTGTGAATATTTGGATATAAAATTGAAAGTCGATATGTTCACTATTGTAACCAGTTGTTGTACCGGCTAGAATGGAAGATTTTATTTTGAAAATTCTGTATTTTCTGTATAAAAAGAATTTACTGTCCTACATAGCTTACACCTTTAATCCTCCTGCAAGACATTCTTTTAGCAGAAATTCTAGAATTAAACATACGCATGAATTTTCCCCAGAAAATGTATTTGCTTATCTGTGAATGCCTACATAACATTTACATTGAGACTTCAGGAAGGTATCAACCAATAAAAACACATTTCGTGACGTCATTTGTCACAGATGCATAGGAATTTGTTTATTATGCATGTTATGTTTATAATTCTTGTTCTTTTTATATTTATACATACAACAATGACTAGTTATTGTTTCTAAAAATTCATATTTTCATTTCAAGCGTATAGTGTGAGCACAGCTTAGAATTTCAATATTTAAGGGCGTAGGGTGTCAGTAAAAAAAAACCAAAAAAATTCGATTAAAACTCATGCATGATATTTTTCAAGTTTCGGTAAAAGCCAACAAAAACAATAACAAAATCGAAAGAAAATACCAATAATAACAACAACAAACAGGATGATGGTGTGAATGAAACTATTGTTTTAAGGTTTGGTTATGGTCTAGCAATTTTCGTGTATTATTCTTCGTATTTTTTTTTTTGGTTTTTTTTTTTTGACAAAAATTCTCTGGCATAAAACAATCTCTTCTAACTGGAGACTTGTGACAAGAAAACTGCATTGTTGTGCATTATAAGAAACAAAAAAAGAACAACAATAAAAAGAAAAAAAAAACAATTCGAAAAGAAAAAGGCATGAAATGACGCTTTAGAGTTACAAAAAGAAGAATTGAACCTTGAAACCCGCCTAAGAAAGCAAATCAAAAACTCAGCATTTTAAGCTTTTTTTTTTTTTTTGTGATGATAAATACGACGTGGTTGGAGTCATTATAATTATGATTATGAGGGGTAATGTGAGATGTTTCGTTTTATTCAGATTCTTCAAAAAATTATTTAACAACACAGTTAATTATGCAGAACATTAAACAAAAAAAAAAAAAAAATATTAAAAGAAAATAAAAAAAAACTCATAGAACTTGAGAACTTTATAACGTTAACGCCGAAAAACAAATGTTAGGCATTGACAAATTTTTAAGACATAATTTTTAGCGGTCTTGTCTTTTGAAAGACAAATATAGGCCTCATATTACATTGTAAGTCTCAGTTTACCCATACAATTTCAGTTTTCAGTTTTCAGTTTTTGTTTTTATGTTCGTTTCCTTTTTTTTTTTTTTTTTTTTTTTGTAGGTTCTTGTTTCTTTTTTCAGTTGTTCTTCATAATTTTTATTTTTTTTTAATTTTTTTGTAGTTGGTCTGTTCCTCCCAAAAAAAAAAAAAAAAAAAAAAAAAAATTCTCTCTCTGAGGTGTTATTTCATTCAATTACGCTGTTGTTGGTGGCTCTAAATTATGCGACACATAAAATCATATTCAGAGTTTCCTGTAACCATTTTAATTCCCCCGGCGGCCTTGTGTTGCGTTGTAAATTTTTAACGACAACAACAGCAGTAACAGTAACAGCAACAACACGAAGCTGTAGTAACAATTAATTTTGTTTCTCCTCTTTTTTTTTTTCTTTCTTTCTTTTAATTACTTTTACTTACTTGCTATACATTTGAAGTGTTTTACAACATATTTAAGACGAAATAAAAACATAAAAAAAATCCAGGCTCGCTCGTTAAATTGTAATGCGATGATGAGGCAAACGAAACTTTGGGAAAATATAAAAAAAAAAACAAGAAAAAAAATCTGAAAAAAGAAACAAAGACAGTCTTAATAATATTGAAAGAGATTTTTATGACCCCTTTTTTCGTAATACTTTACATATAAAAAAAGAATAATAATCGTAGGCCATCATACCCGTAATTGAAAGAATAATGAAGAAAAGCCTTGAAATCAATTGCGCTTAAATTTGGATTAAAACTGTGCTTTCAGAGTACGCTCGTGCTGTGGATTTAAAAAAATTTTTAATAAATTTTTATAAGATTTCGTACAATTCAGGCATTTATTTTTTATTTTAATCATACATACATACATACACACATAATTGGCCAATACAACCCTTCAGTCAGGATGACGGCCTAGCTTCTCACATCACTCATGTTGTGTTTGTTAATTTTATGAATGAGTGGCGGGACCTACAATTTAAAGTCGACTCCGAACAACAGATTTTTGAGAAACTTTTCATGGCAATTTTATTTACTCTCCCAGAGTTATTGCCAGAAATCTGCTGAGAGCAAGCCGATGAAGAAATATTTTTTCATATTTTCATTTTGATATCTAACCGGGGATTCGAACCCGGGCCTTTCGTCTAATAAGCCAACACACTACTTGCTAGACTACGGCGACTTTTATTTTAATCACGTAGTGGATTACAACTCTGATCTTTGCAACCCTTTAGTCAGGCTTACAACCTAGCTTCTTATCACCCATATTGTGTGTGTTAATTTTCCTATATGGGTGGCTGGACTTGCAGTTTAAAGTCAACTCCGATCAACAGATTTTTGAAGAACTTTTTCAAGGCAATTTTATTTACTCTCAGAGAAAATTTTTTGAACAAATTCTATCGTGTTGTTCAAGCTGTCTGAGCTGGGGTTTGAACCACGGAAGACACACTACCTACTAGACTATGGCGACATCAGTTTATGCATTTAACAATAATAGTTGAACTAGATATGGGCACGTTTAAGTAGTTTTTAATTGGTCTTACAACACGTGGGCTATTGTTTGTCTTATATCTGGTCTCATATTATACAAATACAAATGCAAATGCATACAAATCCTCTGTAATTGTTTGTTTCTATTGCAGCAATTTATAATAGATGAGCTCCTCGTAGACCCACCAAATACAAAGCATTGCCTAGAGGCCATGTGTATTGGCCATGATTCATATTAGATTTACTTGAGATTATATTCATCGTGTGAGTAATTTTAATAATAAAATCGTTTACCAAGGTCTCACGACTTAAAGTCGTGTGGCGCTCAGTCTCCATGCTGTTGGTTGAATCATGCTTCTTGAAAGTCCATTGAAATTATTGCATGAGTTTCTTCCAACGTCTATTGTAGAAGATTCCAAGATTACTTAGATTTCTTTTTACACCAGAAACAACATCCTCAGTGAAAATTTATTGTGGTATGGTATTCCTGACCAGATTTGTGGCAAAAACTTTGAAAGTAAGATAAAATTGCCATGAAAAAGTTTCTCAAAAATCTAGCATTCTGAGTCGATTTTAAAGGGTATTGAAGTCTTTTCATTCTTAAAAGATCTATGAAACTGATATGAACCAGGATTTGTAGGCTTTTTAGACAAGCACTTCGATTGGTATTCAACTTTAGCATATATTCCGCTGATTGGTCGTCAAATAAACTATACATTAAAAAAATATACATTAATAAAGTACCGTTATTTTTATTATAAAATTGTTTCATTGCCAGTTTTTCAAATTGTAGAAAAAAAAGAAAAAAATTCGAAAAAATTTCCAAATATTTTCAAATTTTTTCGGGTAAAGTTAACTTTGGTGGTTGCTAGAATTTTATCCTTAGTAAAGTTTCTTTTGACGCTCACTGTATTTCTGAACCGTGTTCATGTGGCACCCCTTTTCATTTGCTTATGTTTGTGAATGATCTTAGAAGTGCTAGGACTTTCTGAATTTCACTCCTAATTGTGTGAAAGAAGCGGTAAACTACTGTGATTGATCTAGTAACACAAACCAAATGACGTAATTATTTTAAATTTTCTCGGGTGTCAACTGACGGGTGCCCACTGTCAGAACAAGCGTTACGTCTTCGATTAAGAGCCAGTAAACTCAAAAAATTCACAGACTTATTGACCCACTGGATTATTTTAATTTTTTCTGGTCACTTGTGCCACCCTATTTTCGGCCAAACATGCAAATCCTACAGTGCGTTAAAAAAATTTTCCAACACATAAAATTTTATAAATTTGTGTCACACGAAATAAGTTTTTTTTCCTTTAAAACAAAAAAATCTTCAACCTAAAAGCAAGAGAAAATCAAAACTCTTTTCAAAACAAAAATTTAAAAAAAAAAAGTCATGACATATTTACAGCCTTTAATACGATGCCAATTAAGATAAGAGCCTGGTATTACACATAAAAAATAAATAAAAAAAAAAATTATTGAATATTTTCATTCATTTGTCAATTTTATTTTTATGATGAGAACATAAAACTTTAAAATCTGTAACACTAACAGAGTTACCAAATAACAAAAATACTCGTATAAGGGCATGTTGCTGTCAAAAAACACATGGGTTTTGTTTATATAAAGTAAGTTCTATGAGTTTCCTTCCAAATGGCTTTAAAAAAATTTATTTTCAAACAATTTGAGTGATTTGATCAAACGAAAAAAGAAAAAAACTTTCAAAAACTCATTAATTTGTTAATTGTGTCAGTGTTGCTTGTGTTCGTTTTTATGTTTCATAGATAACGCAGAGGCAGTAGTGATGCAGTAGTTCCAAAGAGGCGGCAGGTTTCATTTCAAATACGAAAAATTGGGTGGCGTTAATAAAAAAAAAGAAGAAGAAATCAAAAGAAATTTTTTTTGTATTTCGTTTTCAATTTTTTGTAACATTTTCGTAATGAAAACGAAAAGTTTTTGGATTTTTTTTATATCGTCATCTCAACAAAAACAAACAAAAAAAGTGTAATTAAATTATCCAAGTACCATAATAAAGATTTCAAATAAAGATACCGAAATATTTCAGGTGATTAAATAGAAAAACAAACCAATTGAGTGAAACCCGTTTTTTTTAATGATTTTTAAGTGCTGCTTGTCGCAACCAAAAAAAAAAAAAAAAAAAAAAAAAAAAAAAAGTTTCTTCTATTTAAAGTTGAAATTTATTTCAAAAAAAAGTTTTTCATATAAAAACTAATTATGGAAATAGTTTTTCAAAGACAAACAAACGATTTTCAACTGCTTATACAATATGGCATTGGTATACGAGTGGTAATAAAACAGAAGAAGAATATTTTAAATATTCATGAGGATTAAAGTTTACTGATTAGTAGCAGGCATTTAACTTTTAATATCAATAAATCGTTAATTCAACTAAATATTTAAGATTTTCTGTCTCTCTCTCTCTCTCTCTCTCTCTTCCTCTCTCGCTCTCTCTCTCCTTCTCTCTTAAGCTATTTACCTCAAGTTTATATGCCTTATGTGTAGGCATTTTGTGGTTAAACATCTCACGATGATTATTTGAAACCTTTTTGTCATCGTAAAAATCTAATTTTAGTTATCCAAAGGCAAGATTAGAGTTTTTCTCAACAAGCCTTAGGAGAAATAGGTCATGTAGTGATAGTGATAATTTGAGTTTTTAATAGTAAACTCTGTTACAAGTACGGCATGATAGTCTGCTGTTGGTTGCTCGTAGTCTTTCGTTTTTTGTGCTTGGCAGCCATTGAAATCAAGCTACAACATGATTTCCATGAGTTCAACTGTAAAGCTGGATTCATCTATGGTTTCGGAACACAATTTCTGTTCCGAAACTATTTTTTTTTATACGGAGTTTGACGTTTCTATTTTTGAGAGAGAGAGAGAGAGAGAGAGAGAGAGGAAGAGAGTAAATTTTTTCGGAACAATTTCAGCTTGGTTTGGTTTAATTTTAATTTTTATTATGCAACAATTGAACAGTGCTGCCAGATACTTCAATTTTATAAGCAAATTTGATAGAAAATTGATAAAAAAAAAATAGTAAAACTAATACGTCGTTTACAAACATATTTCATATGGTAGCCTTGTTATTCCAGAACAATTGTTCGAAGTGGGTGAATCGTTTCAGAACAAACTCTCAAAAAACTAAAATCGGTAAATCCAGCTTAGGTTGCATCCTCATTCAACCTACTCTCTAAATTCAGTCTTGTTTGACTATATTTTTTCTCACTTAACAGTTGGTAAGCAGAAGAAATTTAAATTCGTAATCTGATAATGTATAGCGGGAGTATATAACGCCATGATAATCGTGCTCTCACAATTATGTTTAAAGTGATAAAATACACCATTGTTCTCGAGGTATTCTGACTTCAGTATTGGTACTCTAACAACAAGCATGTATGCAAGAGGATTTCGTGACATTCAATCAATTTTGCAATATCATCTACTAGGTGAGATAGGTTAGCACAAGATATGTGGCTCGTGAAAATTTTCCAACAGTGTTTGGCTCTTTCTTCGCATACTTGGATGGCATACATCACATGTAACACAAAGATAAAATCAAATCCATGGACTGCCATGGAGAAAATGTGTCAAAATAAGACAAAGACTCTTCCATTAATCGAGAAAGTCATAGTGACTGCTTTATGGGAATGTATTCAAAAATGAAATCCAATCAGTGTTGATTACTTTCAGTGATGAAATTAAGAAGAAGAAAAAAGCCGAAATACATGCAAATAATAAAATATACAGTGCGCGCCAACCGTTTTACGATCGCCTTAATCGTCTTACCGAAACAATTATTCACAATGTGGTGAATAAATTTAAATGCATGAACGAACATCTAGTTCGACCAACGTCGCTGCAAATATCGCCATTTTCCGGGCAGAGGAAACTAAGGCAGTCAATTTCGCGTCGCTCACAAGAACACGAAATTTAATAGACAACACCTGGAGTATATTTGCGTTGTGAAGTGGGCCCTCAACCGTACAAAATTCAACAGACTCAGGAACTGAAGTTAAACGCCTATAGGCTATGAATGTGTGTGTTTATTGAATGGGTTCTGGAGCAGTTTGAAATTAAGTTCAATTTCCATCAAAAAATCATATTCAGTAATGTGACCTATTTCTGGCTGAATGGATAGGATTTTAGGCTGCCATGACGTCATTGCTCCATATTTCTTTGGCCATCACTGTCAGAGACAAATACTTTAGGTTGGTGATTACTAACTTCTTTTGGCCTGAATTGAATGAACTGAACACCAATGACATGTGGTTTCAACATATAACTTATGCCACATTGGATATTCTATGTGATCAATTTGAGAGATCATGATCATTTCATTTGGTGGTGATTTGAACTGGCCACAAATATTGTGAGATTTAAACTCGTTAGACTTTTCTTGTGCCGGATTTTTTAAGAGGTTTTCTTATGTGTAACATAACTTATGCCGTTTTTCAGTTTCAACCTAAATTATACTACAGAGCCATGGAAAATTGGACACTTAGGGTTCTGGTTAACTAGAAATGCCCTATGATGTCATCAATAAACCCTTCAAACGAATTAAAAATTTCGATGATATTTTACATACCCGTTGTTTATTTAAATTTAAAGATACAAAATGCTTAATAAAAGACCCGATATAGGATGACTTGAAGTCGCTTAATCTAGTAGGTAGTGGGTTGGCTTATTAGAAATGAGACCCCAGTTCAAAATCTAGGTTAGACATCTCCAACAAAGCAAAAACCCTGAATGTGAATAAAATTCCAATGAAAATTTTCTCAAACAATCGTCGTCCCCTCGTGTATATAATTAACACGCACAACATAAGTGGTGTAAGGAGCTAGGTTGCAAGCCTGATTGAAGGATTTTAATGACCATTTTGTATTATTTATGTATGAAGAACAAAATTGTTTGTGAAAGCCTTGCTAACAATGATGTGGTACAGTGTATGATTGATGGCTATAAGCGTAGAAACTAGACGATACTTTCTAGCATATAAACTAGGTATAGAAGCTAATGAATAACGCGGCAATAAACTTGTATTTTCGTTTTAAGCATTTACATGAGTGTGACCTCTTTTAAGTAATGAGAGTTACGGTAATTTTCTTCTTCTTTTATTGCAAAATAACTGTGTTTTGTCTTGCGTTATATTTTACCTTCTTTTCTTTCAAGACATACATACTTAGTTGGCCATTACAACCCTTCAGTCAGGATTACGGCCTAGCTTCTCGCACCACTTATGTTGTGTGTGTTAATTTTATACATGAGTGGCGGGACCTACAGTTTAAAGTCGACTCCGAACGACAGTTATTTTTGAGAAACTTTTCATGGCAATTTTATTTACTCTCGGGGAGTAGTTGCCAGAAATCTGCTGAGAGGAAGTCGCCGAAGAAATATTTTTTCATATTTCGTTTTTGATGTCTGACCGGGGATTCGAACTCTGGCCTTTCGTCTAATAAGCCACCACACTACCTACTAGACCACGGCGGCCTCAACTATACGTTACTGATAATAATTTATACAAGAAGGCGGCAAAATTAAAAAAGAAACTTCAACTTTAAAATCCAACAGTGTTACAATCGATTTAATTTGACAGTTCAAAGCGAAAAAAAAAGTGAATAAAAAAAGGCGAACATAAACGCAACATGTGCTTGACAAAATTGATGGATCGATAGTGTGTGTTAAAATTATTATAAAACAAGGCAAGAAAAAAAAAACGAATTTTTTTTTTATTCAATAAAAAGCAGAAGCGAATAGCAAAAAGAACGCTTAACAATTGTGAAAAGTGAATTAATAATGAGAAGCGAGGAGAGAAAAAAATTTTTAAAACCATTTTTTTTCTTACTATTTCAGGAGATAAATACACTTCCACTCATAGTGTAAACTGACTGGTAAGTACATTTGCGTTTTTGTAGAGCAATTGTTAGAAGAGTCCGGAAAGAAGAGAGAAAAAAAAACTGACCCAACCATCAACCAAATGGCTATTTAGAGAATTGTCTCTTGGAACAAGTGCATAATACTTGTTGTATTACTCTACTCTACTGCATGCATCGAACATACGTTAGTTATAGTGGCTATGGACAATAGAGTGTTTAACTGTTTTCGTTTAACAATGATGGCGGCGGTGAAGTTCTAAAAGTGCCAATGATGTGCACTTAATGACGACACCAAATAAGAAGACCAAAAAAAGACAACAACAAAAAGTAAAAAAAGGAAACGTAAAATGCTATTGTTTTCAACATTTCGAAAAAGAGTAGAAGAAGTAACAATAAAACTACAAAAAGAAAAGAAAAAGAAAAAAAAATTGACGCCATCACTGGTGCAAGTGATTAAATGTTGTTTTTTTAAAAAGTGTTCAGAGAGAGAGTTTTTGTGTAAATTCTAACCGTTTTCGACAATTTAATGCTGCATTAAAAGCAGGAAAAAAAACTAAAAAAGTGAGTCCACTTTGATAGACATACATGGCTGGATTAAAAAGATACATACAGACATCTGTACATACGTGCACTTGAGTGCCATGCTAGTTGTAATGCTTGAATAGTTGTTACCGCATGTTACACGCCCTCAAAAGAGTACAAAAAAAAAAACAATTTTATTTTTTATTTTTTATTTTTTTTTATTTCGTATGTTTTCTTTCCTATTTTTTTGTACGTTTTTTTTTTTTTTGGTTAATTTGTAACATGTGTACCATTCAACCACAGCCCTTAGATATGTACGTCAAACAGTAGTCATATTCCTTAAAGGCGGTTTATTTTATTGAACCGTCTTATCTACAAGTGGAAGATCCTTTGTTTTCTTTAGTTTTCCTTCCTTAATTAGAATTATTTCTGACAAATTATTTCGTAAACATAAAACTATTTGTCTTCTAATATGTTTGTATGGAAAATTGCTGGGAAATTATAGGCCAAAATAAATTTTACTTCACATTTCTTCATTCCTTGTATTTATATTTATGAGGGCTCTCCGAAAATAAGACAATCTACAAGGAAGAAGTTCTCTTTAATATCGCAATGTATTCAACAACTTCAATGTCCGATTGATAAGGAGAACAGTGTTGCTTCTTCAAATAGCCATCAACTATAGACTCTATTTCTTCTGCAGGCTTTCTCTTTTACCACCATTTCTAGATTGAAAATATAAAATGATCTGAGAGGCCTTCCAATTTAAGGCCGATTTATTTGTTGATCAACTCCGATTAGAGATCGATGTTTTTTATTCGATTATAATAACAATATGCCATGCGTAGATTAGGTTTGGAAAGGTGCCGGACAACCCTTAAAGGAAGAGCTCCCACTTAGGCTAGCATTTAGGACCATTGTGATACCACAATCAATTCTTCCCGGGGATCAAACATTAGAGAGTTAACTCAAATAAATACAAAAGTCTTCGTCTCTTAATGACAACAGCAATGCACTCACCACGAAGTGGTTATTTGCCGGAATGCTAAGACTCTCGGCATATCAAGCAAAAGTACAATGGTCCGTAATAATTGCTATTGTGTGATGGATGGTCATGCAATTCGAGCAGGAAAGTGAGTGAGTCCTTTTCCTGTTCATACGTGTCCAACAGAGTCTAACAATGTTGCACGTACAATAACCCTTGCAAAATCGATCTACAAATGTAATAAAATGTCTTGGAAACACATTCTCAGATATAGTTTGATAAGATACAGGGGCAGACTTGCGTTGTTGTAACCTAGGTATGCCAATCGGGAAATCCCGAATCCTGGAATTTTTAAATTTCAATCCTGTCTGGCATCCCTAGTGGAACCGTGGTAATGCCAACTTTGTCCCATAGCGGTGCTGCAGTTTCTGTTGGATTTTATCCCGCTGCGTATGGTAGTAAGAACAAGAGTAATGAAGACTATGTTTAGGATAATGGAAGAAATGTGAGAGCCATTAGGGAACACTGCGATCAAATAATCAAATGGCTAACAGTTCCCTTATTAGCTGTGCTCTAGCACCTCTAGCACCAGTAAATATAATGATTTTTGAATAATAAAACTGAAAAAGAGTTTTCCAAGAGTAGGAACATTCAGTCAAAAGAAAAGATAGAGCAAAGAAAGACAGTGGCACAAAAGCGCACAATTCTCGTGAGCTTTTTCCAAGCAAAAGTTTACGCTTTCGGAAATTTTTCACTTCAACAATAGAGAGTATATTGGCCGGGACATGGCAATACTATCTGACAGTCAGGCCACCATTCAAATACTAAGATCCTATGATTGACCCGGGATTCAAGTGGAAAGCGGACTTTGTCGGAATAAGCAGGCAGATCTGATGGTCAAAACCCTTTTCTGGTGCAGGAAAAGGAATTGTGAAGTGAAACCTTGGCGAAAAAAAAAATATGAAGAATGACGAACACTCTTCTTAAGTCAAACGGATTTTGAAAAAATTTAAATTTTTGTTGTGAAATTATGACGAGAGGCCGTAGTCTCGTAGATAGTTCGTTGCTTTATTAAACTCGAAGCTGTGATTCAAACACCAGATCAGACATTTCAAACAATAAGCAAAAAAGTGTTCTTTTGGCGACTTTTTCTCAGCAGTATTCTGTCAAAAACTCTGGGAGTAAATAAAATTGACATGGAAAGTTCCTTAAAAAATTTGACTTTCAGAGTCAACTTTAAACTGTAGGACCCTTACCACTCATGAGTAAAATTAACACTCACAACATGGGTGGTGTGAGCGACTAAATCGTAATCCACACTACAGGTTTGCAATGACGAATTAAGTAAGTAAGTAAGTAACAGACTATTCACACGTAATTTGATGATTGTAAACGACACTTTAATGGGCATTGTAAACTTAAAGAATACTTGTTTGAGAATTGGGATTGATTTAAGGCCAATATGAGGACTTTGTGATAAGGGAAATGTATTACCAGAAGACAAATTTGTCACTTGTGTTGATACATTTCAGGAAAATCTTGATAAATTTGCCAGAGCAACAGGAATAGGTAGGTTTTAGTTAATGCTGGTGCTGAAGGCATTTTCCACAGTGTTTCACTAGGTTCATAGGATTAGAATCGCAATTCGTATGTAATCTCTTTTAGTATGGCCACACAACACTCGTTACTTGACTACGGAGACTAGATGAACACATTTGCATTGTATTTCTGATATTTTCGTGTCGTTCAAAGTTGTTGAAATTTTGAAAATTCTTTCGAATTCCAAAGGCGTCATGAACTTTTCAACGTCTTCAACTTTTTATGTAAAAACATTCGTTTTTAAAGAATTTTTAGCGGAAAGCAAATAATTTTATTAGGGATACCATCCCTAATTCTTATATTAGAATTTATTTAGTTTTTACTGGCAGTTGTTTTATTAATTTGTCTGTCATGTTCATGGAATATACGTCAAACTAACTGAACCATTAAATTGTGCCTTTTTTCTTGAGTGTTGATGAGACACACAACAAAATTATTTTCTTATTGAATTAAAATTTGTGACATATTGATGCATTCACTCACTTACAACAAAAACTATTTTAAAACAGAGAAGAGACAAAAATTTACCAGCTTGTAATGCTTGTTGGCCTAGTTAACCTTTTTGGCTAATTAACACTATGATAGATGATGTGAAAGCATTAACGGAAGTCATTGAATAGGAAAAAAAGCAAGAGGCAAGAGACTTACAAACATGGCTAGTAGTAAACCACAATTAAAATGGTTAATAACGGGTGTGTGTATGGCTATCTACATATAGTGGATAGTGGAATTTGCCTTAGTTTTTATCATCATCGTATTGAAGCAGAGAGAGAGAGAGAGAGAGAGATAGAGACTCTGTATTTTGAACTTCCGTTTTGCTAGAGGGCTTTAATATCAAATACGGTTCTTTGTGTCTTTTTTTTTTGTTGTAAGCATTTGATTACAAAAATATTTTTGTATCCGCCAGTGAGCTGTATGTATGGCTTAAAAATGTTGTGTATTTTAAACGTAATAATGGGTAGGATTGTGTTAAAATTCTCTCACAGTATAATTATAAATAAATTAAGATTGTGCTTGGCCACTATTAACAACAACAAATGACAGCAGAACACACAATAAAAATAAAAAAACAGGCCAAAAACATAACAAAAGCCACAAAAATATTATTGACTGTGGACTTATGAAAATTACAAATTCATGAGCATTTGCTGCTCTTCGTCTAATTTGTGCACATCTGCCAATACTCAGGCATACTGCAGGTTGAATTATGTAGAGAGTTAAGGCCGCAGAAAAGGGATAAAATGAAACTGACTGGCCATAATGAAATTAAACATGCCTTAAATTGCAATTCATGATGCAGAAACAGATAGAGAGAGAGAGAAAAAGAGAGAGAGAGAGAGAGAGAGAGAGAGAGAGAAAGAATGCCATTAACAATATCAAATTCCTTAAAACGGACGTCTGACTTGCTGTATACTTAGTGTTGCTTTGAAAATACTCTTACTTAAGGGGCCCATACAGGGGCATATATATTTTGAAAGATGAATTTAAAAGCCAATAAAAAGCCACAAAAAAAAAACCAAAAAAAAATTTGTTTTTATTCACTTGATGTGACCGCTTTTGATCAGGGTTATGGCTGGCATTCAGATTTTGAACATGTGTGCCATTTATTTCATGAATTAAAATACACAAGTTTGTGTGCAACACTTGGTCAATTGAAGTGCGTTAAGTACTTGATTTGAGAAGATTATGTCAACATGAGGTTTTTTTTTTTTTGTTTGTGCTGTTCTGTTGCCCTGTTTCAATATTTTTTTTTGTGTATTCTATAGGCCGAGCATTGCATGTATCATATTTCATTAAGGGTGTTGCCATGGTGTCAGTAACACCAATTGTGACCGCACATAAATATGCTGCATAAACATAAGATTTCACCAGCAGGCCTCAAATTCAGGCAAAAAAAAAAGAACGAGAGAGAAAGAAATTTCTGTTCACAATGAATGAAAATTAAATCAAATTGACAATGAACACGGATATTGAGCGGATGTTTACACACACGTTATTGAGGACACGCGTTGAAAGATGAAGATTGAAATAAATAAGATTCTTTCCTCCTTCTTTCGGATTTTCTTTTTTTCATTTTCAACATTTTAGTGTGAAATTCAAAAAAAAAAAAAAAAAACATTCAAGCGTACCATGTACGCAATGAAATTTGTTTACAGGATCTTAAAAGCAGAACATCAGTCATCACTTACACCAGTTTGGAATTTGTCATGTTTTAACACAAATAAAGGAGAAATTTGAAACGACAATCAAATAAAAACAAGATTTTTTTTAAATACTTTTGTATGTATTTTGTACAAGAAATTTACTTTTTTTTTAATTTACAACTGAACTCCAAAATTAAAAAAGTACGCCACAAGAGCCAGTCCCTTAAATACCTACTAACAGCATGAAGCAGGCCAGGAACACTGTTCATTAAAAAAAAGTAAAGAGGCTGAACGCTTCTAGTAAGTTCCACGTCAACATTGTTAAAAACATTAAGAAACCAATAGACAGGGTATAGTGAAAGCTATTAGCATGTTTCCGAAATAAACTGTCTTAGACAGACATTGAGTGCCAAGGTTATACGGACGACAAGCTCTAATGAAAGAGTACTCTACTCCTGCGTATGATGAGCTCAGATAATACAGCTGCACTAGTGTCTCTGTTAGAAAGATTTTAAGTTCGTTGTTTAAAGCAGTGAAAACCAATACCAAGGCTATACTTCTTACTGAATTAATTGGCGATTAACAACCCGTTTATCACATTTTAACCTGGGCTTAACACATCCTTTCAGGCACCTCTGTATATTGCGCATCTTTGCCAATTGGTGACAACAATCGATGAAAGGGCTTCCTCGATTTGTTGCAAACATGGCACTCAAGGTCATCCTCTGCTTTGAATTTCGTTAATCCGCCCATTAAATACTCTTCTCACCGGAATATCCGCTATCATGCGAACGACATGAACAAGTCAGCGCAGACACAGGATGTTAATTCAAAGCAAAACGTCCATGTCTTCGGGGAAGTCATAGAGCTCAATGTTGGATCAGATGCGGAAATCATAGCTAACACGTAATAGACCAAACGTCATATGTTGCAAATTTCTCTCGAATAATCTAAAGGCTGCTGCATTAGTGCTTGATACAGTCTATGCTTCTGAACCACAAAGAAGCGCAAGGAGGATGCAAGACTTGTAATTTCGTTATAGAGAGCATGCTTATCAAAATGGGTGATAGGTTGAACATTCCATTCCTTAGAGGGTATCGGGAATCTGTTCCTTTGGACGAAACCAGAAAACTCCATTACCTTTGGAAATACTTTGTAACGAGAAGGAGTATGTGTGTCCTTTAAACAAACTCCTACAAAAGGCGAGCGACAGATCTTTGCGAAACTTTTCATGGCAATTTTATTTACATTCAGAGTTTTTGTTAGAGATCTGCTGAGAGGCAGTCGACGAAGGTATATTTTTTCATATTTCGTTTTGTTCGAAATGTTTGACCTGGGGTTTGAACCGTGGCCTCACATCCAATAAGCCAACACACTACCTGCTAGACTACGTCGACTATGTTTACGCAATGAGTGCACAAGATGTACGCAATTCTATTAGCTCAGTACCTAGTACTTATTTGATTGAAACAAAATTGGCATAGGACTGTCCATGTGGGATGTACCAGGCTAAGCCTAGGTCATTTTTGAATTGGGGGAAGTGAATCAGCTCTCATGTCAATACTTGATTTTAAACAAACAACGCTCAATGGATGGAGAGACGTTAGATTTCAAGTTGTTGAAATTATGAAAAAAAAAAACATTCTTAAAGAACAGCGTAGCATACATGAATAGCGTGACTAAAGAAAGAAAGATGAGAGTTTCAGGCAGTAGAATCTTTCAGTTTCCAAGCGTGAACAATCTCAAGTTTTCATGGTCAACTATAATAAGAAAAAATTTGGATTTTGCCTTAGATTATCTAAAAATAGAGTAACAAGAGAATTATTGTTGAATCAACGATCATTTGTTCAGAAATGTCTTCAAGTACAAGGAAACTTAGTACCGAAGTTCGTTCGTTATGGCAAGGAAGGAGGCACTATAAAGGAATCTTATATAGATTGAGGGTAATAATTGAATCGTATGGTCGCAAGACTACACAGTTGCTACATGGCAATAAGACATAAATAAGGTTTTGATCAAAATTGATGCGCATTAAGAACAATTTTTAAACAAATTTACCACAAATTCACAAAAAAAAACTTCTTCAAAGTCTTTAGTCTTGACGTGTCAAAGGATTTTGTCTACCCAAATGATTTATGAAGTAAGGAAGTGAATTTGACTGCGAAGATATTAATAAAGAATCGTTTACAGATTTCTTTCTGTAAATATTTTTTAAAACACTTATTATGGTACTTTTAAACAATAAAACTTAAAAAACAAAAAATTAAAAATTTTTCCACTACTTTTCTTGAATAATTTTTTAAATCAACTTTTCTTTCGAAAATCCTTTCAACCATTGAAACTTGAATTATTTAACGAGATTAATTATTTACTTAAGTACGTTATAATACTAGTGAAGACCAGAACCATAGAGGCTATGCTTAGGAGAGTAAGAGAGTGGATCATGTCGTGAGCTGGCTGGACAATTCAATCATTATCCTTGGACAGAAAGCAGAAAACTCCTTTACTTTTGGAAATGCTTTAGAACTGGTCGGAGAGTGTGAATTGATTAATTTGAAGTTCATATATGCCTTTAGTGGTGTGATCAAAGGCCGACAATGATATATACATACATACATAATTGGCCATTACAATCCTTCAGTCAGGATTACGGCCTAGGTTCTCACAGAACTTGTGTTGTGTGTGTAAATTTTATACATGAGTGGTGAGACCTACAGCTTAAAGCCGACTCCGAACGACAGATTTTTGAGAAACTTTTCATGGCAATTTTTTAGTTACTCTCAGAGTTTTTGCCAGAAATCTGCTGAGAGGCAGCCGCCGAAGAAATATTTTTTTCATACTTCTTTTTTGATGTCTGACCGGAGATTTGAACCATGGCCTTTCGTCTAATAAGTCAGTGATACAATGATACAAAACCGTGAATATTTGAACCTGGCGAAAAGCTAAAGAGAAACTCGTAGTGGGATCTTTTTTCTCAGTTGAATTTGGGCAGAAAATACAGAGAACACAACATGACAATATTAAAGTCAAGCTGTCATTGAATTACTTAACACCTATAGGATTGGCTCAGGATAAGCATAAACCAGCTGAATCCAGGTCACGTTTCGATTGGGGAAACTTAATTTTGTCAGAAAATGAAGATTTCAGTTTATGGCCTCTACTATGATAATCAGTTGTAGGAGAGAGAAAAGAGCGCAGTATTTATGGCCATGAGATTTGAATCTGTTTGAATTATGACATCAAAGGCTTATATATACGGTGGAAGACCGATTTTAGGTTAACAGAATCATTAGACGGACCTTGTGAGAAATTTGACAGATGAGTTTGGGACATTCCAAACCTTTCATGGGCAATTATAATAAGAAAATATTTGAGTTTGTGGCTCCATATTAAAACAGCCTAAGCATAGAATAATTGTTGAATCGGAAAAAATTTTAAAGAACGGGCTTCAAGCCTAATTTGTAGACTGTGTTATGATAATATTTATTAAGTGAAGCTGGAGCTTATCAAGTTATAGACAGAGAGTTATGCTTACTGATACCAAAAATAAAAAGTAGGTATTATAAATAGACGTCGGCACAAAGAGAACATAATAAAAATGTGAGTTTATTAGTGACAGGCATTTGTTAATCCAGAGGAAAATTGTTCGTAATATTTTCAAGTATAACCTAACCTGTATATGTAGTGAACAATATAGAAAGTATGTACACTGCCAAATCCCTAAAAACTGTGTATTTAACTTGATAAATATTCCTCCAAAAATGGAGATCATTTCTCATTGTTGTTAGTGAATCGCATTGGAAAATAGTGAATCCTACTGTAATAGTTTTTTGGGTGTATAATTGAAAGCTGAAAAAAGCGACATGAAACTTCTTCTTCAGAAGCTGACAAGCAACTGAATGAAATTTTACACTCTTTTTAACGAATATTGTTAATGTTTGTGTCCTATAAGTGTAAAAAGCCGAAGATGTTAGGCCACCGGTGGCCAATGGTGCCGACGTCTGATTATAAAGAAACCCTTTACTAGTTAACTACAGTATTGTATGGATCATATGGCCGCAATATTTCAGTTTATATACGACAATAAGAAATAAGTAAGAACTTGATCAAAATTGATTCGTTTTAGAAAACTAATTTTTATAATAATCTTCCTTCTTCAAAATTTGAAGATTTTGTCTATCCAAACAGATTTCTTTCCATAAAAAAACTAAAATTTTGACTTTAATTTTAAATCCTAAAACCTAAAAACTTTAACAATTTTTCCCAAAATTTTTAAAAATTTATTTAAAATTTTCACATTTTCTCTCTCTTCAACAATTGAAACTTGCATTATTTAACGAGATTAATTATTTACTTCTCTGTACGTTTACGTACCTAATTTAAGTGTGATTCATTTGTTCTCATTTAAATCCTGTTCTAGTTGGATTGAGGAATATTTCATGCCATTTCCTACTACTCTACAGTCATTCATTCATAGTCCGTCCATATGACTCAATGCCAAATAAAATATCAAAGAAAAAAAAATGAAAAAGAAACGCGATTTAAGTAGGAAAATAAAAAATCTTTTAATTAAAACCAATGTACGCGGGTATGTACGAGTATACATGCATGCATTCATGCATGCATGCATTTATTTTAACAAAATTTTCAATTTGTTATGTCCACTAAAAACTACCACTCTGTACATGAAAAAAATGAAAAAAATAAAACGACGAAGAAGTTTTCAAAAATAAGCTTAAGAAGGCTCTTAAAAACTAAAAAACCGAAATTAATTTCGTGAATGTGATAAAACGGTTAAAAGGAAATAACACGGAATTAAGTTGAAAAAAAAGAAAAAAAAAACTCGTGTTTTAAAAGCAAAAAAGCAAAGAAAAAAATAAATCAGTCCCTGCTAATACATGAATGGATGGCAAGCATTTCATGGCTAAAATTGAGACAGCAATTGATAAGGCCATAAAACATTTTGAGTAAAACTCTATCAAAGTTACTTGAAATTTAAATGCGCGCCTTGACAGCTTTATATCGCATATGGCACGCAAAACCCCAATGCCAACAAGACGACACACTCAATAAGCTTGTAAACCAAATGTAAAAAAAAAAAAAAAAAAAAACAGAAACGAAATCCTCTGGCTAATCCAACAAATGTAAATGGCCAGCTTGAAAACAAAACAGAGAGAGAGAGAGAAAAAAAAGGAATCCCAAATCCAAAAAAGTATGTCTGGCATAACCAAAGAAAACAAAGTTTTCAATACGATGCTGCTCTTGCTGCTTCTGCTTAGTTAACTTGAGCTTATCGTAAGTAAAATGCATGACTTTGATTATTGGGTTCGCACAATTTGCATAGCCGACATTTTGCTGAAGAATCAAAGTCTCTTATCGCGGCATTTCACAGGCTATGGATGACATAGCGCCAAATAGTTAAAAGAAAATTGTTTTGAAAAAGCAAATGAAGAAATTAACAGCAGCAGCTAATATGCTGTACACAACAAAATCGCATACATAGGTGATCTTTTGAAACCACTTAAGCCATGATATTTTCAATTTTCATTTTAAATGTTGGAAATTTGGCTGGAAAAGAGGGCCAAGTGATAGGCATAGTGAACTTGCGATGTATATTTACCCTTGAGACTTCTGAAATCTTTTAAAATGTTTGAACTTACATAGAGGAAGACGGAATAACAATGACTGAATGACATAACCTCAATTATGCGACCTTGTAATCCCTAGAGAAAGCTATGCCTACAGCTCGCAGTACCAATATACCGCAGGACTATATCTAAGGAAAGCCTTAAAACCTACAAAAAAAAAAAGGCTGGCAACTGGTAAAACATTATATAAGAAATTTGTTTGTATAGAATAAGTAGCCCCTACTTAAAGAGAAATAATCATTTCCCATCCAACTAATCTATCCAGAAGCCTCTTTACACATTCGACGTCCTCAAGAATCTCATCCAACGAGAAAGAGTAGGACTCAAAAGGACACCCAATACATTTTCATAGTGAATATTGTTTTTATTCAATGACAGATGGCAACTCTGCTATTCTAGAACTTGCTGCAGTAGAGCAATAACCTAATTATTTGGAAAAAAGAAATGAAGAGTGCAACTGGAATAACGCAGCAGAAGAAAATTAAATCGTATAAGATGATGAAAATGCATTTCGATAGACCATCTTCCTTAAAAAATTAAATGAACCGCCTTTTATTTAAGTTAGTTGAGGCACCAATACATGTTTTCTTTATGTTTCTGAATACCTTAGGTTAGCTCAAAGTGATAGCTTTGATTACCAAAGCTTACTTGAGCACGCATAGCGCCCTTTTGTGATACCACTGGTAAAAGCAGTCCCTGTACTGAGCAAATTCCATCAAACTAGCGAAGAATTTAGTCAGCGCAAGGGCTGCACTTTAAAAGCACGACTTCCCTACGCCTGGATACCTTAGTAGTTAAAAACAGGCACACGTGTGACGATTGAGATCCTATTCATATATTCATTAACAATACTTCTGCTCTTTCCTCTACAAAGAAATATTTTTCTAGTGGCAATGCCTTGCAATATAAGCTCTAAAGTTACTCTTTGTCTTTGGTGGATTAGCTGCAATCTTTTATCTGGATCTTTAGCTGGATCTTTTAAGTTAAGTCATCTATGAGGACTACTGGACCGCTAAGTTGTATAAAAACTTGGCCTTTGAATTTTGAAAAAATTTCAAAAGGGAGTCTGTAGAACCTAAGCTACTAAAGCGTGATTTTAAGAGGAGGAAGTACGTGGAATTTTGGTATTCGGAATTTCGTATTTCTCATGAAACTGAAGTCGTCATAGGCTGTTTAGTAGTGTAGTCTGTTTATGTTATTAAGCATAAGGCCTTGGTTCAAACCCCAGCTAAGGCATCTGGAACAAAACGTGCAAATATCCTAACGGCAGTCTTCTGGCAAAAACTCTGAGAGTTAGTAAAATTTCTTAGAAATCTGTCGTTCAGAGTTGTTTATAAATTGCAGGTACAGCCCACGTGGACAAAATTAACACATAGAACATGGATGGTGTGGAAAGATAGATCGTAATCCTGACCAAAGGGTTGTAATGATCAAGTAGAATGATTCTTTTGAAGAAATTTCATGGTCAAAACTTAAAACGTTTGGCATATTTATGCTATTCAGACATAAGTGGCGTGGTTGCGATTGGTTTATAACTTAATCGACATTCTTTATAATTTTTGCTCAAACTTGTCCTATTCAATTATAAGCACGTGGTTCGACTGACTGTGCTTGAGTTTTTATTTGTTAGATGCTGTTGCTTGTTAGAATGTATGAGAGTAAAATATCATTGTTAGAATGTCATCAAAGCACTTGAAAAACAAAGAATGCATTTAACTCCAAACCAGAGATCAGCAATGAATATTAAAAAAGATGAGTAGATTCGAATCGTACTCATAAGTTCTGGTACTTATACGCACGCTTTCATACTTATTTTAATATCATACTCTTACTACTCATATTCAAAGTTTGAAGTTGACATCATACTCATACTTAACACTACGCATGATGTTGTTGATTTCGACTCTCCATGACTCAACACATACAAGAATCACAAAATAAATGTGAATCGCATACGAACACTACAATACTTGCTAGAAGGTTGTATGTTAGCTCTGTTTGCTGCTCTGTGTTTGTTGCTTGTGTGTCTTTTTTCCTTTTGTTGTAAATGTGGGTTGTAAGTGTTGCAAACTTTGTTGAATGATTCGAATCACTCGAACTATTTATAAATGAGTTCGAATGGTAATGAGTTCGATGTCAACGTTGTACGCATACCCATTGCAACTTGTACTTATAAATCAATGTTGTAGTGAGTACGAATGAATCAGAGTACGGAATAGTTAAATTTCAATACTGTTGACTCATTCTTACTCAAAATTTCATGAGTACTTATGAGTAGCAAAAAAGTGATTCATTGCTGATCTCTGCTGCAAACCCTTAACCAGCTCTTTTAGAAAAAATCGTTAATATTATGAGGCCCTTATAATAATCCGGCTTTACCAACATTGCAGTGAACTTAATATGCCGATTAGAATTAAGGCAGCGTATTTACAATACAGCAATGAGTGTGCGCGCGTATAAAGACGCATTCAGATGCGATACAAATCAAGATGCTGCTATGCCTGCACTTACTTAATTAAAATTATACTAGAATTGTCCAACAGAATGCAAAAAAAAAACGAACAGAAAACTAAAATGTGTGTACGCGTGTACTCACAAAACAAATAGTTGTGGCTGAAGTAGTTACTCCCATCTCGCGAGGTACTTTTTTGTTATTTTTTTTTTTATTACATTTCACTAATTAACACGATATTTCTTACCAACGGCTTTACAGTTGCCTTATAGTTGCAACTACAGTATGCCAATCTTATTGCCATGGTTGGCATACACAATGTCGGGGATATTAGAAATGAAAATATTTCAACAATTTTTTTTCCTCTCCATTCAACACAATAACAGCAACAAGTTTAAATTACTTATTTAAAGTTCTTGCATTGAACATTTCACAGAGACTGGACTGGACTGGACTGGCTGGCTGGTTGGTAGATGGTGGCTCGAATGAGCCATCGAAATGACTTGGTTGGTGTTTATTTGCTGGCCAATTGAATACTTTTAATCGACAGCTTTTGCGTAATTTAAAATTGTTCTTTCACTGATAATTTTGGCATTTTTAAGATAAGCAAACGGATGACAAATGTATTTAAAAGAAAATTAAAATATTTAAATGCCACAGAAGCTGCAAATTTTATGGCATCTTCAAGCAACAAATGTGCAACATAAAAAAGAGAAAAGAAAAGAAATGAAATGAAATGAAATACGAATAATAAAGAAAAACACGCACTAAAAATACAATGAAAGCCACAAATGGTTTTGCAAAGCACTTGCTGTTCCTGCTGCTGCTACACTGGGATACACAGTGTGCCTGGTGTTGGCAGCAGGCAATGAAGATGATGTTGTTGCTGCCTTAGGATTCCACAAAACCATTTCTTATCGCCAAATAATGACAACCGCATTATAAAGAGTTGTTTTCTTTATTATTTTTCTTTTTTCTTTGCCTTCTTTCCTTCGTATTTCTTCAATATTTCTTATGAAATTGTAGCACAGTCATGATGATGATCATCTTCACAATCAGCAAAGGAAGTGAAAATAAAGACACCAACAACAACAACAACAACAATGATAAAACAGTATTTAAGCAAAACTCAGCAACAGTTGTTGGCAGTAAAATGTGTATTTACTTTGTACAAATATCACCAACGCCCACCCTATTAAAATGTACAACTTTGTTGAAATTAAAAAAAAAATCAAAAAAAATCGAAAAAAAAAATCGAAAAAAAAAATCGAAAAAAAAATCGAAAAAAATCGAAGAAAACGAAGCCATAAAATTATAAACAAGCAATAAATAAATATTTGTGGAGTGGTGGGGATTCAACTGATAAATAAAAAAAAAGAAATCGAAATATTTTCAATTTTTTTTGTTGAATCATGAAATTGAAGACTTAAGAACTGAAGACTTCAGGAAGGCGAAGATAATTTTTCTACATTCTTATGGGGTTTTCTTCACTAAAGATGAAATGAAGAATAGCTCATTATACCTTTCCCAGCTCCACGTTTATCAGTTTATAGTAAGAACTGTAAAGCTTCTTCAAGTAACCATCAACCGCAGAATCTAGCTCTTCCTTGTTCAAGACGGTATGCTCACAATTGATCATAAAAACAATCGAGTGACACGTTCGTAGGATTGTTTGCCAACCATAATATGAGCGGAGTTTTGTGCCCCTATGCGATAGTGGTTGAAATTGAAATACACCACAACATACATAACATAATTGGCCATTACAACCCTTCAGTCAGGATTACGGCCTAGCTTCTCACACCACTTATGTTGTGTGTGCTAATTTTATACATGAGTGGCGGGATCTACAGTTTAAAGTCGACTCCGAACGACAGTTTTTTTTGAGAAACTTTTCACGGCAATTTTATTTACTCTCAGAGTTTTTGCCAGAAATCTGCTGAGAGGAAGCCGCCGCAGAAATATTTTTTCATATTTCGTTTTTGATGTCTGACCGGGGATTCGAACCCTGGCCTTTCGTCTAAGAAGCCAACACACTACCTACTAGACTACGGCGACTTCAACACAACATACAGAGATCAAACAGCAGTCAAATATAGGACTTCTTGAGGTGAATTGGCCACAACGAGAACCGATGTTCGGTTTGAGATTTGCGCTGTATAACCCTAATTGAGTATTTTCATAAGACAGAAGAAATCAATGGCGAATATCATTTCAATTTATTGGGTCTATAAGATGGGGGATCCATTTAAATTCTTGTAGGTAGTGTGTTGCCTTATTAAAGGAAAGCCCGTTAAACTGTAGGTCTCGCCTTTCATGCATAAAATGAGCACACAATTGGTGATATGGGAAACTAGGTTGTAGTCTTTGCTAAAGGGTTGTAAGTAAGTTTACTAAGTATTCGTTTAGAACCTGAAGTTATGCTGGTGACAAATGCAATCTATCCCGTCGACTGACACGTATGCAGAAGGAATTAGGTGATCTTTTGCTCTAGTATGCCAGGGTTGATCTCAAATTAATTGTTCCAAATGTTGTCACAAATAACGAGGGTGACCGCAAGAACCACCAAAGTTTGGAGTGTGGTTGATCTACTTACGATATCTATCGCTTGGTTTGTTACGGAGGAAATACAAAGTAATCTCAGAGGTTTCTGTAAACCGATTCTAGCATGGGATATTAAACATTTTCTGGCCTCGTACCACCAACAGCAATGAACACGTTTGAGTCAAAACTAGTGTTGGCATTGTGAATATAAAAATTCGTAGAAGAAAATTTGTGCTTATTGACCATACTTTTCGAGGAAACAGAAGAGGAAGTGTGCGCCCATAGGCAACATAAATAAATCCCAGATTCCGGCAGGAAGATTCATTATTGAAGAGCTGAAGCATACGTATACATAATTGCATAATAGGTTATTGAAACCCTTTAGTCAGTATTACGACCTAGCTTCTTACACCATTTCTGTTGTGTGTGTTAATTTTATATATGAGTAGTGGGAACTACAGTTTAAAGTCGACTCCGAATGACAGATTTTTGGGAAGCTTTTCATGGCAAGTTTATTCATTTTGCAGGGTTTTTGCCAAAAAATCTATTGAGAGGAAGCCGCCTGAGGAATATTTTTTTAAATTTTCTTTTTGTTGGAGATGTCTGATCGGGGGTTTAAACCGTGACCTTATGACTAATAAGTCAACATACTGCCTACTAGGCTAGGACGACTGAAGCATTCGTACATATATTGTAAAACCAAAGAGCCGTCGATTGCCTCGATGTAATGAAGTGCATTTGGTCAAGAGAAACGTTTTTTTAGAGCAATTCAGTGGACCACTCATATGTAAATTGGATGGAAAAAATTTCGAATTTGCTCAGGAATACATACATACATAATTGGCCATTACAACCCTTCAGTCAGGATTACGACCTAGCTTCTCACACCACTTATGTTGTGTGTGTTAAGTTTACACATGAGTGGCGGGACCTACAGTTTAAAGTCGACTCCGAACGACAGATTTTTTTGAGAAGCTTTTCATGGCAATTTTATTTACTCTCAGAGTTTTTGCCAGAAATCTGCTGAGAGGAAAGTCGCCGAAGAAATATTTTTTCAGATTTCGTCTTATTTTTGATGTCTGACCGGGGATTCGAACCCTGGCATTTCGTCTAATAAGCCAACACACTACCTACTAGACTACGGCGACCACTAAATAGCTTGTAATATATTCTGCTCTTTAAAAATTCTATTTCTTGATTCTAAAATTTAAAGTAGTGACACGACCAAAAGAATTTGGTACCCAACGTAGAAATCACTACATAAATAAGACTATTTTGTTCACCTCCATCAAATCTTATTTATTTGAAGGAATGAACAAATTGAAGAGCTGTTGACTGAAGTGCGTTGAGTTTCCAGAATACTATGATAAAAATTTCATACTTTTACGCAAAGGGTCATGGTATTAATCTAGTGTTTTATAACATTCTGGATAGCCAAATTTGATTTCTATTTGATGTAAATAAGTATTCTGTAAACCATATATGCGACTACATACATATGTATTGTGTGCATTACATAACAAAATATTTGTTTAATAAAATTGGTAGCCAAATTACAATATTGTTTGTATGTACAGTGTACACAAATACAAACACAATTTACAAATAAATTTGAAAATANNNAACAAATAAATACCAAACCAAGGCCTAATTATCATTCAAATAGCTCAACTAACATAACTAAATAAACAGAAGCCTAAATGCTAAACAATAATCAAAATTTGAATAAATCAACACAATATATGTTACAGAACATATGGGAGGGGGGGGGGATACAGAAGCATTTTATGCTACAAAATCTATTGAATTTGAAAAAGAAAAAAGAAAACTTAAATGGTTTCAAACAAAATCATGGTTTTGTCAATGAAAACATAATTTTGTTATGCCAGCAGTGATAATAATTGATATTTGAGGATAGGAGGGGTACAGCGAGCTCACGACTGTCTTTATGAATTTAAAATGAAAACTCTCTTCTAAAATGTTGCTGATGACAATGACAGTTGTTCGGTGGCATTGCTGGGGTTTTACAAAAAAATTTTTGAAAATTTTTTTTAGTATGACTGGGGGGTTCATTTTTTTTTTTTATTAGATTTTGACATTCCAATGTGAGTATAAGAAATGAAAGAGATAAAGTGAAGGAAAAAAAAAATAGGTGTTCCTACCCACCATGTAGACAATGAAAGCATCAAAGTGTTAACGTCAATATTGACAAAACCACTAAACATGATCATACGAAAAAATCTGAAGTAAAATATAACAAAGAGACTGATAGAGGGAGCGAGAGAGGGAAAGATAGGCAGAGAGCAACAATTCCTAATCAAACAGTAGGAATAAAATCGTGAAAATATCGTGTATTATGTTATGAATGACTATGACGATGACTATGATGATGACAGAGAAATGCATACAGCGCGCCTGGCTACTGTTTACACACGCTTAACACAACAGCAACGGCAATGATAATGCTGGCACCAATCTACCAAGCTACTGCAATTGGAGACAGTTTTAATAGCAACTATTGTTATTGTCATATTACCGTTGTTGTTGTTGTTGTTGTTACTGTTGTTGCATATGACAGTTAGCCGGCTGGAGAGCTGCTAAGTGCCACAGCCAGTAGAAAGACACTTGACAACCTGCAAATTAGAATCAATAACAAATTCTCATTCTCATTCACATTCTCATTCTGTTTTTGATTTCAATTCTATTCTTGTTTATTCTTTTTTTTTTTTTTTTCTTTTTTACTCTTTCTTTCCTGCACCTTCCATGCTGTTGTTGTTGGTACGTTATTTTAGTTTTTCATTTCGATTTCTTATTTTCTTTTTCTTTTTTTGTCATGTCATTTAGTCATCTACTTGCATTCTTTTTTTCTTATTTTGATTGTTGTTGTTACTATTTTTGTTATTATCATTGTTGTTGTTGTTGTTGTTGGCATTTTGAAAGTCACTATTTTCGTTAAGATGAATAACAAACGCAATTTGCTACGTCGCCATCATTGTTTGTTTCCTAATCAGCACAACACGATTGTTGTTGATTTTAGTTGAACAGCACTGATAGAACAACTTGCAACAACAATAGACACCAAAAAAAAAAAAACACAAAAAAATACACACACACACACACACAAAAGTAGACTCATAGTACAAAACACCACCAATTTGAACATTTTGAGCTTCGTTAACCGTTTGGCATTTGATGCACTTGAAAAAAATACGAACGATTTGTTAATTGAGAGCACTTTTAACGATTATCAGATGAAAAGACTTTTCATTTGCCATTTCCCCTTCAACAACGAACATCTTTACAAAATTCAGGCAAAGCCTGCTTGTGAAAATGAGTAGAACTTTATGAGCCAAGTTTCCTATACACCACTACCTAGAAATCAGGTTTACTGGGAAAGTCGTTGCAAGACTAGATCCATCTCACTACTATTGGATCATCAATGCCGTTAGGGAATGGCATTGATGCATTGATTTTGATTGTCTGTTTGGGTCCTGACACTTTATGCGAGACTTGTTATGTTGCAACTATTCATCAAATTCTTTTCCATTCAACTTTACTTAGATTATTTCAAAAACTGTTTGGATTAGCTCATGATGGAATAGATGGCACAGGCTACTAATGCTGAAAACTAAGCGCTGCTTATTCGGGAATAATGTGAAAGAATGGAAACAATATCAGGCACGAAGACGTTTACTTACTTACTTAAGTATTTTATAACCAAATTAGTCAGGACTACAACCACCCATATTGTGTGTTGTAAATCCTATACATGAGTGGCTTAACCTAGAGTTTTATATCGACTTCGAACGATAACTTTGAGAAACTTTTCCTGGTAATTTTATTTACACTTCAGACTGTTTGCGAGAAACCGCTGAATGGAAGTCTCTTTTTTTCATCATACGTTTTGTTCGTGATGTTTGATCAATGGTTTGAACCAACTTATGGCTAGCTTATAGGCTAGCCACCAAGATAGTTGCTGTATATGATAGATCGTCAGCAGAATAAGTGGAACTGAACCAACTGCCGGATATGATGACAATGTGGAGGCATATTGCCACTTGTATGCGAAGTAAATTTGGAAGAGATACCGCAACAAATCCCTAAACATTTGCAACATTTGTGCCTGTATCACATCAGGTCTATACGGCTTACCTACTGAATAGTTCTTACAAGGCACTGGTGTTTTAGCAAAAGTTCTAATATTGCTTATCAAAAGAGCTTGGCGAAGTAACAGTTGGTACAATCCCTTATGATGATAACCAAACACTGTAGAAACTAGCTAGGAATAGTTTATTCAATGTCAATTGTAAAGAATGGAATGGAATTTCTAATACATACATAATAACATAATTGGCCATTACAACCCTTCAGTCAGGATTACGACCTAGCTTCTCACACCACTTATGTTGTGTGTGTTAATTCTATACATGAGAGGTGGGACCTACAGTTTAAAATCGACTCCGAACATCAGATTTTCTTGAGAAACTTTTCATGGCAATTTTATTTCACTCTCAGAGTTTTTGCCCGAAATCTGCTGAGAGGAAGTTGCCGAAGAAATATTTTTTTCATAATTCGTCTTTGATGTCTGACCGGGGATTCGAACCCTAAACTTTCGTCTAATAAGCCAACACACTACCTACTAGATTGCGGTGACTAGTCTGGAGTTTCTAATATTGGATCGAATATCTTCAATGACTGTCTGCGGAATATAAGTCCCAGCTGTAGGTTGTTCACATAGGATTTAAAGCAGATTTACATCTTGGCGTTACCTTGTGCAGCGTAATGCCAGCCTCATGTGGGAATTTAATTAAATTTTCTGTCGATTTCTTACAACAATAAAGAACACTTGGATTGCATATTCATATGTCAAACGCTCCAAATGACTTTTACAGCAGCTGCAGAGTTGAGAAAGAAGATGAAGCTGTTATTCATCTACTGGACACATGTCCAGCAGTAAATCAAAGGAGGAAGGAGCACCTTGGCGTCTACCACGTGGATAACTAAGGAGGCCTATCAAATATAAAAAGTTGCCGTAGTTTGGTAAGTAGTGTGTTGACTTATTAGACATGAGACCATGGTTCAAACGCCAGCTAAGATCTTTTGAACAGAATGAAATATGAAGAAATATTTTTTCGGTGACTTTCCTTTAGCAATCTTCTGTAAAAACTCTGAGAGTTAAATAAAATTGCCACGAAAAAGTTTCTCTCAAAAATCTGTAGTTCAGAGTAGTCTGTAGATCCTGCCAGTCATGTATAAAATTAACATACACAACATAAGTGATGTGAGAAGCTAGGTTGTAATCCTGACTAAAGGGTTATAATGATTAATTATGTATGTACGTATGTAGACATCGGTAGTCTAAGTCGCTTCATTAGAAGCTCCATGGGGTTCAGAGTTTAAAGGGAATGTTGAATTGTGGTCTAAACTAAGGACTTATGAGGCCTACACAACATAAGTGATGTGAGAAGCTAGGTTGTAATCCTGACTGAATGGTTGTAATGACCAATTATGTATGTCTGTATGTATGTATGTATGTATGTATCAATGGTACACATAGGTAGTCTAAGCGGCTTCATTAGAAGCTCCATAGAGTTCAGGGTTTAAATGGAATGTTGAATTTTGGTCTAAATTAGGGTCTTATGAGACCTAGGTTTGTCTATCCAAACCTTTTCGATGGACAGTCAACTCTTCCCACCTACTTATCTAAGCTGTAGCGAGAATAAATTCGTATGAATTAGTACATCTAGCACATCAAGTTATAGTAACTCTCGTAGGATGTTCCTTCAATTATTTGAAGACAATGTTTATCAACTATTTTCGTTGAGTGTATATTAAACTGCAACATTGTTATTATTGTTGATTTCGTTGTTATACCACTAAAGAATTTTATTTTTATTTTTTATTGTTGTTGTTTTTTTTATCGTTTTCATTTAAGCCAAGTTATTGTCAGTTGAACACAAATGTTGTCAGAATGCACTCACTACACACAGGTCTCGCACTCCATACACTTTTTAAGACAGGTGATGATGATGACGATAATGATGGCTCTACTTTAAGAAATAAATACAACAACAGGAATGCCGAAAATAAAAATAAAAATAAAAATAAAAAACAAAACAAGAAAACACAACCAAAAACATTTTAAAGAAAATAAACACAACAGCAGCAGAAGAAGAAATAATCTGATGATGTTAAGAGCAAAACTAAATTGAACAATTGTTGTTTGTTTTTGTTGTTTGCTTGTTTGTTTTTGTTGTTTTTATTTTTATTAAAGCAATCAAAAATTTTTTGTTAGTTTTTTTTAACGTTATTTTCATAAAAGAAATAACAGTAGCCATTGCAGTTAAAATAAACTTTTTTTTTTTGGCATATGAAAGAGCAGCAGCAATAACAACAACAACAACAATAAAATAAAAGATTATTTTTAATTTTATTATCTGAAAAAGAAATTAAACTCTTCAAATCGTGTCTTTATACAATAATACAACAACAACAACAACAACAGCAATGATAATATTTTTAATTAAAGCCTTTTGGCCATAATGAAAGTACCACACTTGTATGGGGCACAATAGTGTTTGCCTGGCTACTACTACAGTAGTGATGTGGTAAATGATCACTCATTTCCTTTGGCTGTCTGGTATTGTTTGGACTTTTTTGTTTGTTTGTTTTTGTTTTTGTTTTTTTTTTTTATTCGAATAAAATGAAACACTTTCACGCCTGGCATTAAACTATTGAATGTGTGTGAGCATTTCTTTCTTATTGTTTAAGCCACAAAAAAAAAAGCTAACCAAGCTTTAAAGATTATGCTTTAAACCATCAGTTTTCTATGAAAGTGTCCAGTGCTTAGCATTACCGGCTCATATTAAACAATAAAATCTAATTACGGTTTCGTTTTTAACTCCTATTCGGTCAATAATTATTGCAATTACTCCTCTCTCCACTCTGCTCTTGTTGAAAAGAGGGGTTTCGGGGAAAGAAATAAAAGAATGTGGATTGAATGTGTGTTGAAACAAAATGTGTGTGTGTGACCCAGTTTACTGTAAATGTGGTGTGGTGGTACTTTTCTGTTAACCGCAAACATAGACTCATGAGACTCATTAAAATGTTGTTGTTGTTGTTGTTGTCTTTGTAAATTTCCTGCCAAGTAAAATAGCAAACAATTGGTACAACTTTTGGAAAAGTCTCGCAAGCTGTTCAGGAGATATTGGCGTTATTGATTAAAAATTAAGAGGCTTGCATTTTGGCTTCACTGGATGAAATTTTTACGTGGTGGGTTCCAAGCCCTACGCACAACCCAAATTTAACGTCCAGGGGATTGGACTTCGCTGCCACGCATTAGTTAACATCTAGCGGGTGCTAGAATGCCATCCAGGAGGGGCCACGAGGAGGTTGCGTGCCAACTTGAATGCAGCAAGACAAGGATCGCCCTGGTGGTCGCCATGTTTACCACAGTCAGAAACTTTACCTTGTTTGCATGCAAACCATCCCTCCCCTGCGAAGATGGGTCTGGCAGTAAATGAGGGCAAAACAAAGTATATGTTATCGACAAGTAGAGAAGTGCGGCGTACTGATTCTCAGATTACGGTCGATAACTATACTTTTGATGTAGTCAAGGAATTCATTTATCTTGGCTCCGCCGTTACCACCAAAAATGATGTCAGTCTCTCGTGCGACAAAACTAATACTCTACAAGACGCTCATCCTACCCGTGCTTCTTTATGGCGCAGAGGCATGGACCTTATTAAGCACCGATGCAGCAGCCTTGAGAGTATTGGAGAGAAAAGTCCAATGTAAGATCTTCGGTCCAGTGCGAGTTGGCAAAGATTTCCGCAGCCGATACAACAGTGAGCTGTATGAGCTCCTCAATGACATGGACGTTTTGCAGCGTATTAATATCCAGCGGCTACGCTGGCTCGGCCATGTGGTTCGAATGGAGGAGGATGCTCCGGCGAGACGGGTATTTGATGCGGGGATCTGCGGAAGTCGGCGAAGAGGAGGACCTTGTATCCGTTGGAAGGACCAAGTCGATGAAGCCCTGTCATCGATTGGTGTGACCAACTGGCGTAGGCGCGCAAGAAGCAGAGGCGCCTGGAAGGATGTGTTGCGGCGGGCCGAAATCCGTTAATCGGGTTGTTATGGCCAATTAAGTAAGTAAGTAAGATTAAAAATTAAAGCAAAAATTTGAAAAACTTTGGAAATTCATTGAAAAATGTATTGCGGATACAATTATTGAAAAACTTCGAAAGGTAAGTTTCTAATGTAAGATGTACAAGCCGTCTAATGCATTGTCACAAGGCATCACAACTATGTTCTTAGAGAATCAAATTTATTTTTAATGTAAATTCTTAAAATTTCCGTGCAATTAGAAACTAGAAAAAAAAACCATTTTCCCATTATTGTTAGGCATCAAACGAGATTCAATTTGTTTTTCATATCAACTGACCAACAATAGGCTTTCGGCACTCTTTTCTAAAAATTTTCATTACAATGAACACAAGTACCATACATCATCACGGCAATTGTCTCCCCTCTTGGTTAGTATCTTGGCTTATATGTAGTGAAGCCGTGTTTCAAACCTTAGCCCAGATATCTGGTAAAAAACTATGGTCAACGTCAATGGTCCTGATAATATTATCACGCAATGTCCACAATCTCGCAGCCTTAAATTAGCGGTCCAATACATAAGACTTTGACATGGCATTTGCTGTCGTGTTGCTTAATTTTTCTATCGCTTTCATACTAAAACATAAAGCGAAAGTAAAATGAAATGAATCGTAAGAGAGCCAGAACTTGAATAGTTTAGAGAGGTTGTTAGACAGTCTTATACATAGTAGGAGCTACTGCACTTCGGTTTTATTTCGAAGCTATACTGCTAACAATAAAGTCTGTTTAACCACGTCATAGTGACTCACCTTTAGTTCCATTTAATCTCCCGACTTCTACTGCCTGCTCTAATCTAGTAGCAGTAGAATCTGTAAGACTAGTATGTCTTCCAGAGAAGTTTGAGCTGATGTTCGATAGGATAAGAGTACTGATGGACCGAAGATAGAAGCGGGTACTGTAAAGCATACTTATTCTTTAGAAATTGAAATTTCGATTGATTCCCTAGGGAATGTTTACTTCATAAGCAGGGCTGCAAAATGAACTGAACTGGCACTGAGTCTCAAAATTTTGTTTGCCCCCAATTCTAACGTAGTAATTGGATGACAAACTGATAGGATTCTTGTGCGATATGGCATCCATAGAAATAAATGGTCTATGGTTCTTATACAGCAGGACATACATTCCGGCTGCTATTGACTTTAATGGAAATATAAGGACTTCCTTGCCACTTGAGACAGAGTCGAATAGGCAATTAAACTTTTGATCGTATGTTGAGCGTACGTATTATCCACATCCTTCAGATGAGGAGAAGGAATCAAAACTACAACTTTTTTGACTACGCTTCTTTACGGCATCTTTAATTTAAGCATCCTTTGTCATGTCTAATGTATGATCTGGCCTGTCTCTAGGATATGTACTCTAAGAGAAGACAACGCATATACTGTCTTAGGATTTTATGTGATAACCAAACGCAAGTGCTCTGATGTCGCCAATATAGGTTTCTTACGTGTGTAATAACATTACATGTTGGTCTAAACACATACTCCATACACATTGTAAATATTATTGGAATGATTAGGAAGGAGACTTGCTGTGGGAATATACTGCAGTTTATTAGAGTCAGATATCGTGCAGGAAATCAATGCCACAGAACTATATCGCTGTCGATTCCGATAATATTTGTTAAGAGTATACAATGGCTGTTAAGGCATTACATGGAAAGCACTTGAAACTGGATTAGGGAAGATGAATTTTTTCAGTTTATAGCTTATGGCCACCCAGTGAAATCACAAGGTAAAGTTATAAACAGTCCATGCAACCTAACCTATAGTCTAGTCCATGTCTTCAACTTCATTAATTACACTTCATGTCACATTGTAGGGATTTTTATTATTATTATTTCGATTTGTTTATATGAAATGAACTTAATCAAGCAGAGAATTAACTTTAATTTGTATTGAATTTGAAAAATTATTGTGCTTTTAGCTCGTAGCTCTGCCAAGACTATTAAGCATCATAAAACTTATGCCATAAGTTCACTTTTTTTTTTTTTTTTGGATTTCAATCATCATCAATTTAAAAAATTTATTTGCAAACGAAAAAGCTAAACAGAAATGTTTTGAAACACCACAGGAGACAAAAGCTTAAAACCATAAATCAATAAAACAACGATCATTTTGGCAGATGCATGTCTACCAAAAGAGATCAACACCTTTAGTAAAGGCAAACCTTTAGGTATTCATACATGGTATGTAAGGATATCCCCGTTTATTATTAGGTCCACTATGAATCAAATATTCCTTATGCTTCCCCTCGTTTTTTTTTTTTTTTTTTTCTAAAATTTATCAACAATTTTTCTGTGTTGCTTTGTTTTGCTTTGCATAATAAAGTTTTGATTCTCACCGGACATAATAACTGTCTCTCTAAGTAGCATTGATTGACAGCCGTGGTAAGAGGAACAGCAAAAAAAAAAATATTGTTCAAGCAAAAACCACATCATCAATATGAGTCTTCATGATCTGCCACGCTATGTTTTTCGGTTTTTTATTCTCTATTTTTTGTTGTTGTAACTGATGATGATGATGATGATGATGATGGCAAACATCCATAATATTGTTTACAGCGTATGGCGGCCTAGTGAGGTTGTAGTTGTTATTGTTGACTGTGTGTAGGTGGACAATTGTTTGGCAAAGTTTTCGATGCCAAACACAACCAGCAAACCAACCAACCAACCAACGAACAAAATATTCACGATAGACAAACAGCCAAACAACCAATCAAACAACCAACCAAACGAATATCTCAGCATATGTTATAAAAATTTATAGACTTGTGGCGCACAGAGACAGAGGGACTCTGACATAGAGAGAAAGAGTAGGTATAGGTAGGTAACATAACTAGAAAAACTATCAATAATAATATACAGAAAAAGTATAAACAAATAGTGGTCCAGTGGGCAGGAGCCATACTCGTCGTACACATATCACATTTCACATTTCACAAGTCATAGGTAACATTCATGACATAAAGAACAGAAAAATGAACAAAAATCGGAGAAAAAAATATACGAAAAAATATTAAAAGATATAATACTGTGTGTATGTGTGTGTGTGTATATTACAAATGATCATCTCAGCAGTTGATTGTTGTTATTGGCGATTGCCGCCAATCACTAGTCTCAACACCAACCAGGCCAAGTCAGCAGCAGCAGCAGCAGCAGCAGCAGCAGCGAAACGCTGAATATGTTTGAATATATTATACTTTAATTCAAGACATTCATTTTAAATGCAAAGGTATGTTCAATTCTGCAAGATGACAAAATAGAAGAAAAAACAGAAAAAAAATATCACTCGAGATAAATGAGATAAATATTTGGATAGGAGAAAAAGGCATTTCTTTATCATGGAAAAGCGGACTTTTGTTAATCAAACACATACAGTAAGCGTCAAAAGAACATATACACTAAGGATAAAATTCTAACACTCACCAAACTGAACTTTTACCACTTAAGGAGAGTGCCCGAAAAAATTTGTTATAATTTCGAATTTTTTTTTGTTTAAATTTTATAAACTGTCAAANNNNTTAAAATAAAAAAGTAACGGTAATTTAATTAATGTATTCTTTTTTTTTAATGTTCAGTTTCTTTTGACGCTCACTGTATTTGTTTTGAATGGCTTAACATTTGTGTAAAACTATGGAAAGCTATTGAGTACAGTACTCCACGCTATCGACACAACGTGCTGCTGCTTATCTGCCTGATATTTGGAACGTATAAGTGCTTTGAGCCTTCCTAAAAATCGCTGCTTCAATCACTTAAAAGGTCTGCAAGTAACAACAGAACAGTCCACCGAATTATAAACCCTTACTCTTTACTAATTGCCAGTAAAAGCTTGTCTATGTTGAATCATTCTTCAAACTCAGCACTATAAATACGAAATCAGATGATTCTATCGAAGATATCCTGAGTAAAGTAAAGTAAGCTTAAAAATCATTCAGTCAATGTGATATCTATGCTGTTTTGTGGTTTCGAAGTTTAGAGCATCGCTCGACAATTATTTGTATATGGACGCCTACGAAGGGTTCACAAGCCGAATAATAGGCGAAGGGTTCACATACTGAATATCATAAACACCAAACGTCTTTGGGTTGTAACAGGCTATAGCTCAACAAGTGTGGGGATTAAGTGCCGTAAGTGGATCTGAATTGATCACTTAAACCCTTGGACGATATGCACTTGAATGCTAATGACTGGAATCTATAGGATCTTCCAAAATAGACTTCAAAGCTATGACAGTTGATGAAGGTCATCTTGTTAGAGCTACATCAGACAAATTAATTGTCATGTATTCAATCTGTTTTGCCAAATCACTGCGGACGACCATACATACTTTGAATCAGGATTACGACCTAGCCTTTCACAACACTTATGTTGTGTGTGCTAATTTTATAAACGAGCGGCGGGACCCACAGTTTAAAAACGACTCCGAACAACAGATTTTTGTAAAACTTTTCATGGCAATTTAATTTACTCTCAGAGTTTTTGCCAGAAATCTGCTGAGAGGAAGTCCCTGAAGAAATATTTTTTCATATTTCGTAGTGCTGGTGATGTCTGACTTAGGGTTTGATCCGTGCCCTCAAGTCTAATAAGGAAATATATACGTGAACGAACAAAATTGGAGCTTGATCTGCGGCCTCAAGTGCAATACGCCAAAATACTATCTATTAGACTAGGGCTACTTCATAGACAACGACATAAGTTCGTTGAATTGGCTCTAGAGCAGTTGGAAACTGGCCTTAATGTTCATCGAAAAATCATTTTTAACGAGGAAGCCCTTCTCCGGACGTTTGGGTACGTGAATAAACAAGCTTGTTGATAATAATTCATATGAAATCAAAGAGGATCCGAAAAAGTCACAGTTTGGTTGAGACTTCGACCCATATTTCTTATAAAATGACGTTGACCAGTCTATCTTAGTTAACATCGGACCCTACAGATTAATGATTACCAACTTATTTGGACGTGCATTAGATGATCTGAACACCAACAACTTGTAGTTTAAAAAGAACGCTGCTACACGTCAGGCAGTTTATGTCATATTTTATAGTCGGCGCAAGCGATTTGAGTGATTTGAGTCGTCCTAAATGGAGATGAACTGGTTACCGAGATTGTTCAGTTTAAACATTGTTAGACACTCTTTTTATGGAGTTGTCTAAACTCCCAGGTGTTTGAGAATAAGGCACTAAGCAGAGCTGTTCTCCATGTCAACATAACTCATGCCATCGCATAAATTCTATCTGATTTATGTGCCAGAGTCATGAAAAATTGAACTCTCAGCTGTATGAGAATAGGCCACAAACCACAGCGGTCCTCAAAGCCAATATAACCTATGTGATCACTCAAATTCATTTTAATTTCTTTACAAGAGTCTTAGAAAATTAAAGATTTCGAATGCGCTTCAATCGGAGAAGTCTGGCGGTTATATAAACAGAATATTTGATGATAAGAGCTAAGAACACTTTCAAAACTTAGGGTTCCAAATAAACTTTCTTGCTTTAGACTTTTAGAAACATTTTCTTTGGCTTCATTTGATAATTTACTCCCTATATTTGACGAAATTACTTCTACCCTTAACCAATATTCATAAACGAGTGCAGTGTACAGTTTTAGTGCAAATATTATTGCCAGTTTCTGTTTCTGTTACTTGCACTGTTACTGTTACTGTTATTGTTATTATTGTTGTTGTTGTTGTTGTTGCTGTTGTTGTATTTTTGCATTCTTTATACACAAGTTGTCATTTGGACTGTCGTTGTTAATAATAATGTTGGCAATTTATATGCCATTTCAATTTTAATTTGCGTCGCAAACAATTTGGTCTCGATATCTTTTATAACACATTGTGGGCAACTTATAATTGTGGTGTTTGATTTCCCCCTCTCTCTCTCTCTCTCTCTCTGTTATATATTTTCCATAGGTTTTCTTAAGAAAACAAAGAAAGAAAAAAAAGAAGGCAGGAAAATGTTGCTGTCGTTTAACTGCAATGGTGGTGTGTAAGACACCAGACTTGGCTTGTAAACAACAAGAGTTGGCTTGTAGACAAGAACAACGGCCTAAACACCACAAATAATTGCGCTATCAATGGATCAGTTATTTTCAATAAAATATTTATTTTTTAAATTTTATTTTCTGTCTCTCTCTTTCTCTCTCTCTTGTTTTGTTTTTTTTTTTTCGTTTTCAGTAGACCTCAAAGAATAAATTTGAATTCGAATTTAAATTTCAAAAAAAATCTTTTTTTTTTTTTTGTTGAGGGCCGTTTGTGGTGTTTGGATTTGTGTTCGTTTGATTGTAATTTCTTGAACTGACATGTGATCTTTAATTAACGCTACATTGTGTATGTCATGCGGTATTTTTACATTGTCGTTCAATCATCCAAACCATTCGAACGAAACACACAATTTTAGGGAGTAGTTTGCAGTAGATTTTGTGACATTTCATGTCATTTTATACGAGAGCGAACGGTACGTATGTACGTATAATTGTATGTAATTGTGAATGTAATTTTTTATTTATTAACTTAAACTTTTGCCAGCAACAACATTTATTAATTGACTGTCAATGCAATATTGCAACAAAATGTTGCAGTTTCCATGGCAGTTGCTAAAACCACATGAAGCATTAGCCGAACTAATGCTGCCTGATTGTTTACAGCCTATTAATATGAATGCTGTAACCAATGTTTTACCATTGTTTTCTTGATTTCTTTTTTTTTTTGATTTTTTCTTTTACAAAATCAGTCATCAGCGTATAAAGGTGGAGAAATAATAAAAAAAAAAAAAAAAAAAAAAAAAAAAAAAAAAAAATTATTCTCTCGTAATAAACTGTATGCCATGCTAACAGAAAAAAAAAATGGAAAAAAAAACAATTTTTAGTGATCAATTGCGGACAAGTAGTTCTATATGCCACTGTCTGTTGGATTCTATGTGGTTAACAGACACAGTCAAGCCAACCGTAAGCCTATTTGGCCACATAATTGGCAATTGTTTGACGTAACAAAGTTAAACATCTTATAGAAGTTACTTGTTGTTGTTATTTTTTTTTTACTATTTATGCTGCCATAGCTGTCACAGTTGCCCAGTTAATAGCCTGTCTAGTCAATTGTCATTATAAAAAAAATTTTTGACAATATATGCGCCTCGTATGCATTTGGGTGAATTCAAGGAAAAAAAAACCAAAAATATTTTCGAGATGTCAAATGTAAGGAAACTAGCTTGAGAATATGCAATCAAATATTTTTTTGTTGTTGTTGTTCAAATTATTAGCTTAAATTGTAAATTATGATAAAGGACTCATAAATGAGGCTGAATTTGACTGTCAGGCATGGGTAATAATGGCTTTGAGGAGCACTGTAGTTTGTGTCTTAATAGCATACACAAGTGACTTAAGAAAACCAAACAAAAAAATCTAACCTGGTTAAATTGCACGATTTCGGTGGTCAGTTTGCGTCAAATCCGCGTGAGACGACTAAGCCTTAAAACCGCTCGTGCAAAATATTCCATGTGGCTTTAGCTTTGTGCAACTCAGAGCCATGCTGTTGAAAACATTTGTCGTTGGTTTGCAGATTATCTAATTCAGGCCCAAAAGAAGTTGGTAGCAATCAATCTATAGCTCTCGCCAGTCAGACCAAATTCCCTCCAAACTGTGACTATTTCGGCAGGCATTGGACACTCTTGAATCTTATGTGCATATTTGATAATTTACTACGTAGAGGTACTTATTCACCCAGAAATGGTCACCAGAGTCCATTGAGTGGACCCATATCATTGTCTATGGTCGCCCATATTACTAACATACTTGCTTAATTGCCTGCCTTAACATATGCTGCCAGCCGTATCTGCTTTTTGCGTGCCTACGCCAGTTGGTCACACCAATCGATGACAGAGCTTCCTTAATATGATCCTTTCAACGCAGACATGGTCATTATCTTCGCCGACTTCTGCAGATCCCCTCATCAAACACCCGTCTCGCCGGAACATCCTTCTCCATTCGAATGACATGGAAGAGCCAGCACATCTGCTGGATGTTAATACGCTGCACGAGGTTCATATAGTTGAGAAGTTCATACAGCTCACTGTTGGATCGGCTGCGGAAATCATTGCCACCTCGCACTGGGTCGCCCATATTAATTTGACTGAACAAACTCAATAAATAATTTGTTTAGTAGATTCAATAAGATGATGGATGTAGCTTCAATAAAATGGCCGTTATCAACTGTCATGATAGAAGAAGATCCAACGTTTTACGTAGGAGCTTGTAGGAGAATCCGATACAATCGATTTCGAGACGCTTACAAGAATACGGCTTTTCACAAACCACAATTTAGACAACCAAGTATCGTGGTATTCGTCTTCGTTCAGTAGGTAGTGTGTTGGCTTATTAGACGAAAGGCCAGGGTTCCTATCCCAGGTCAGACATCAAAAACGAAAAAATTAAAAAAATATTTCTTCGGCGCCTTCCTCTCAGCAGATTTCTGGCAAAAACTCTGAGAGTAAATAAAATTGCCATGAAAAGTCTCTTAAAAAAATCTGTCGTTCAGAGTCGACTTTAAGCTGTAGGTCCCGCCACTCATGTATAAAATTAACACACACAACATAAGTGGTGTGAGAAGCCAGGCCGTAATCCTGCTTGAAGGGTTGTAATGGCCAATTATGTATGCTTTGTATGTATCGTGGCTTGAGCCTGTACACGAAAAGAATTCTACTGACTCAGAAACTAAAGGGAAACAACAACCATGGATAATGGAGTGTGTTCGCTGAATAAGCCCTGGAGCAGTTGATAATAGAAAAATCATTCTCAGCAGTCAAAGCCTTTTCTGGATGAGTGGGCATGTGAACAAACAAAATTGCCGATACCAATCCACATGAAATCCAAGAGCATTTATTGCATTATGAAAGAGTCACTTTTTGGTTTGGATTTTAAGCTGATGACGTCATTTGTCATTCTTTTACAATGACATTGACCAGGCTAGCATGGTGTCAACGGCATCGACCACAGAGATCGATGATTACCAATTTGTGTTGGCGTTCATTAACATTGCTTTGGCATTGCCAAATTGTCCAGCAAAAGCAGCGCATTGGTTAGGCTTTTATTGTCAACAGGGTGAACTATAGGACCCGACTTAGATGCGGCTTCAATAGGAAGGCACTATGTGCCACACATATTCTTATTGAATATTCAGCCATATTGTATATTCAACATGAGTGATTTGAAGGCATGGTCATCTCTTGCAGAAGTGATGTGAACTGGACACCGAGATCATGCGATTTGACCTCGTTAGACTTTATCTTGTGGTGATTTCTTACATTGTTGGTGTATGCGACTAAGTTACAAACTACAGAGGCCTTCAAAGCCAAAATAAGTCATGACAAATTGGAAATTTTATATGAGCGATTTGAGGTCACGCTTATCTCATGTGGAGTGATCATATGTTCATCATCGATTTGCTTTGGCTTTTTGGATATCATTTCGAATTAAAGCCTTTTTAACCGGATTTTGTGTGAACAATGCAAGATTTATCAGAAGTATTTGCTGTATTTATCAAATTTAAATAAATTGATGCCAATAAATTAGTAGCCTCCTTAAAAAAAAAACTGCCATTAAGACAGAAACAAAAAAAAAACAAGAAATATTTTAAACAAACAATCTTATTAATTATTGCCACCAATTTAAGCGAAAATTAATGCTGAGCTGATTGTA
>QOCX01000283.1:8034-24687 GCA_005959815.1 Sarcophaga bullata | reverse complement strand
ATACTAAATTGAACATGTTTTGATATTTGTTCACAAAAAAAAAAACAAAAAAAAAATCCAAATTAAACGCCTCAAGTGATACATTGAGTTCATTTCATTAAAAATGATTTAAATTTTGTTCAAGTATGTACACGCGTATGTACATATGTATGTTTTATGTCAGCCAGTCTGTATGACTATGTGTGTTTGCTTTGTGGTCGAAATTAATGATCGAGTTTGTTAAAACAAATGTTCGTACAAAAGCAGAAACAAGTGTTCGTTCGTTCGAATTTTTAATTTTATTTAGTCTCACTGTCTCCAGTCTCCGACTATTTATTTCTACTTGCTAAACCAAGCGATATTTCAGGCAATTTAGTTTTAATTTTTTTTACTGTAACAGGTTCCGCAAATTGTAGTTTAAAGTTTGAAAAAAGAGGAAAAAATTAAAACTAAATTGCTGCTGGTCTAATAGAATGAAAAAAAAATTGTTAAAAAAAAAAAATGTTTAACATCTAACGACATTTAAATATTCCAATAATGTTTGTAGATCATAAATCATTTGAATGTTAAATCAATATACATACATACACACATGTAAACATGCCAGTACGTGCATATACAGTGAGTGTCCAAAGAAACTGTACACTAAGGATAAAGTTCTAACAATCAGCAAATTCAACTTTTATCACTTAAAAGGAGTGTGGCCGAAAAAATTTCAAAATATTTCGAATTTTTTTTTTTAATTTTTGTTGTTTCAATTTTAAAAACTGTTAATGAATTTATTCAAAATAAAAATAACGGTAATTTATTAATGTATATTTTTTTAATGTACATTTTCTTTTGACGCTCACTGTATCTACATATGTACCCCATACCTCGTTATGTAAATAATGTAGTGACCATATTTTTTATTTTATTTTTTGTTTGTTTATTTTTACCAAATAAAAGATTTAAAAATATTATTAACAATATTCGTTGGTATGGTTATTAATTGAAAATAAAATCTAAGAATTCACACGCGAATATTAACAGTGAACATGGAATGTTTTACGAAAAAAATTTTTTTTTGTTTAATTTTCTTAAAATTTTGGTTGTGTGACAAAAAAAAAATTTTTTTTCTACATACTGGTCACATGTTCGCTGTTAAGTCTGTCCTTTTGTTGTACAATTGTGCAATGTGTCATGATCGACATGAGTGTTAGATCACCTATCAGTAGTTTTTGTCGCTACAATGGCGAATACATGCTGAGTTTGTTCGAACAAACACACAAGAGAGCACTATAACAACCTTGATGCCTTAGCACTTCTCAACTAGAACGATCTATTTATTAATCCGCGGAGAGCCTTATTGTCGGCTCTCGACAAAGAGAAAACCTTCGATGAAGCCCCTGCTCAAGATCGTCAGCCTCAACTTACCATTAGCTGGACAGTTGCAGAGGAGAGGTGTTTGATATTTTACCAACTCCTCACCATTGTAACATACCCTGCAACAGTCCGCCTGGGCTTTGTTCCAGATGCTTGTCAGCGTACTAATCTCTCAGTACCCTGTAATAGAACCAATAGCTAACCTCAGACTGGCCTTGTCTAAACCTAGCAGCTAACCTGTCCTATCACTGTCAATAGTAGGCCATTGGCACCTAAAGTATCTTTCGAAATCAATCTCCTTTTGCCTTTGAATTTTGCTTGTGATTTTCCAAATTTTGTCCAACGTTGCTCCATTATTTTGTATGAGATTTGATAAGAAACCTAATCTTAATCTGGTCCCGGTCATAGGGACATCGTTAGAAATGCAAAAGTTGATGAATTTTGCTTTTTATATGATGACTACATATAACAGATGGATCTCCGTTATCTCCAGTGTTTTTTCTCTGGCAGAACATTACACACCACTTATGTTGTGTGCATTCATTTTATACATGAGTGGCTGGACCTACAGTTTAAAGTCGACTCCGAATAACAGATTTTCGAGAAATTTTTCATGGCAATTTTTTTTATTTATTGTCAGAGTTTTTGCCAGAAAACTGCTGAGAGGAAATTGACGAAGAAATATTATTTTATATTTCGTTGTGTTGGAGATATCTGACGAAGAGCTTGAACCAAGGCCTCATGTCTAATAAACCAACACACTATCTGCTACTACATTTCCAAGGTTGGTAAATACTATACACCATCTTCTGCAGAAGCTGCAATGAGGATTGCTTTTTGATTCTCAGTGCGAAAGATTTTTGCCAGCCTCCAGTCAGGATTACAATCTCTACTGATCTACTGGCAACTGATCATAGCTTTCATTGAAAAATAATTTTCAGCAATGATGGCGATTTCAGTATAAATGAACAAACGAAATTGTCGCTACAAAACCATATGGAATGCAAGAGCCTCCAAGCGTTACGAGAGAGTCACTGTTTGGTTTGAATGTCGGTCAGTATTTCCTTTAATTTGACATTGGCCAGTCCATTACAATTAAGATTAAGCTCTACAGATTGATATTGACCAACTTGGTTTGGCGTTAATTGGATGATCTGGATACCAATGACTTGTGGCTTAAATTTGAACTACGATCTTAATACTGCAAAAACTAGCATTTGTTCATATTTATCGTTGAGATCTTTCATCTTCATACATACATAATATACATATAATTGGCCATTACAACCCTTCAAGCAGAATTACGGCCTAGCTTCTCACACCACTTATGTTGTGTGTGTTAGTTTTATACATGAATGGCGGGACCTACAGTTTAAAGTCGACTCCGAACTGCAGATTTTTTTGAGAAACTTTTCATGACAATTTTATTTACTTTTAGAGTTTTTGGCAGAAATCTGCTGAGAGGAAGTCGCCGAAGAAATATTTTTTTTTATTTTTTCGTTTTTGATGTCTGACCGGGGATTCGAACCCTAGTCTTTCGTCTAATAAGCCAACACACTATGTACTAGTCTACGGCAACTACCACGATACATGGTTGGCTAAATTGCGGTTTGTGTAAAGCCGTATTCTCGTAAGCGAAATCGATTGTATCGGATTCTATTACAAGCTCCTACGTTAAACGTTGGATCTTCTTCTCTCATGACAGTTGATAACGGCCATCTTATTGAAGCTACATACGTCATTTTATTGAAGCTACTGAACAAATTATTTATTGAGTTTGTTTAGTCAAATTAATATGGGCGACCCAGTGCGAGTTGGCGATGATTTCCGCAGCCAAGACAACAGTGAGCTGTATAAACTTTCCAACGATATGGACCTTGTGCAGCACGCTACCTACTAGACTACGGCGACTATACTTCAAAAACAACTTCAAACAAACCAACAAGAGAGTTTTCTACTTCCTTATCAGTGATAAGAATGATAGCAAGGTAATGCAACATTTCTTACCACTACACCCAATATACTTTCCGAATTGTTTCTATGCTTTCTCTGCTTAGCTAGAGAGAGTACTAGATTAAGGACAAATAGGGAAGACAATTTGTTTTTTATGCAGGGTATTGTACGGTCGTTGTTGATCTTTCTATTTGTTTGAATATCAAATGACAAAATCTTTAATTTTATTAGCAAAAAAAAAAAGCCGCCGCTTGCAACATACGCATAACAGTTGTGGTTATATTTTTAATTTTAATTGTGGTGGATTTTTTTTATTTTAATTTTTTTAAAAAAAAACTCACCATAAATGGAACAAATATTGAAGCATTGAACTTTAATGGAAACAATTTTAGAAAATTTTGAAAAAAAAAATTTTTTTTTCAACTGTTTGGCATGGGAATTAACACAATGAGAGATAAAATATTTTCCATACATACATACATATCAAACATACATACTTAGGAATTATAAACAAAACAACAAAATGCAAATTGTTTTGTAATTTTTGTTAAATAAATTACTTGTTGGTTGAATTTTTTGTATTCGTTTTTTAATTTCTGCAAAGGTTTTAGTTCAAATGCTAGCATTGAAGCAAATTTCCACGAGTAACCGCAAATGCAACTAAAATTTAATAGATTTTCTTGGGTCTTGTTTTTTTTTCAGACAATATTTATGAATTTTACAAAATAGATGAAAAAAAAACCTTTAAAATAACAATAAAAGACAAACATAAAACGGCTATTGTTCAAATTATTATTATTTACCGATATTACCGCAGTTAACAAACTTTTTTTTTTTATTGATTTCACCATAAACTTACATTGTTGTCTGGGCCGAATGCATGTTGTATGCATGTATGTATGTATGTATGTATGCATGTATGTATGTATGAGATTTCATTTCAGTTACAAAATATTTTTCTTTTGAAAGAATCTCCAAGAATATCTAAGAAAACCTTCCCAATCGACACTTTGTTTTTGTCTCAAAAGTGCATTTAACTGATGATGTCTAGATTTTCATCATGAAAACTGATACTTTTTTCTTTCGTCTTGAATTCTTATGAAAACTACAATGAAATGAAAGTTTCGATTTTGTCTAAGAGATGGTGAAATTAAACAAGAGTGTTAAATGCTTTCCAAATAAAATCAATAAATAATCGTTAAATAAAGTATCAATTTTTTTATTTTTTATTTTTCCATTTAAAAAAAAATTTTTTTTTTATTTCTTACGGTGGAAATTTGAGTGGTTTGTGCTTCAAATAGCTTTCAAATTAAAGTTTATCAAACGTTATTAAAGGAAAGAGAAATCAATGGATTTTATAGACAATATTTCCGTTTAAATGTTGTAATAAAAATTCGATAAAATAATCATTTTAGTTAAGAAAATAATAATTAATATGCAGTAAATGGCAGCAGAAGTGTAGGCGAAAGATTATAAGTTATAGGCAAGAAATGCCGCTACATATACAGTGAGTGACAAAAGAAACTGTACATTAAAAAAAAACATGCATTAATAAATTACTGTTATTTTTATTTTAAATAAATTCATTAACAGTTTTTCAAATTAAAAAAAAAATTTCAAAATATTCTCAAATTTTTTCGGGCACTCTCCCCAAGGGGTAAAAAGTTAAGTTTGATGATTGTTAGGATTTTATTCAAAGTGTACATTTTTTATTGTTGCTCACTGTATATACCACAGCAGTCTGTCTCTCGAAATATTGTCAAAATTTTTTGGGTACTCTCCTTAAGTGGTAAAATTTGAGTTTGATGATTGTTAGAATTGTATCCAGAGTGTACATTTTCTATTGACTTTCACTGTATATACCACAGCAGTCTGTATCTTGAAGTATTGTCAAATTTTTTAGGGCACTCTCCTCAAGTGGTAAAAAGTTAAGTTTGATGTTTGTTGGAATTTTATCCAGAGTGTACATTTTCTCTTGACGCTCAGTGTATATACCACAGCAGTCTGTATCTCGAAATATTGTCATATTTTTTCGGACATTCTCCTTAAATAGTAAAAGACTAGTTTGGTAATTGATAGAATTGTATCCATAGTGTACAATTTCTTTTGCTGCCCACTGTACATTTATCACAAGTTTTTCTAATTTAGATTTCTAACGAAAGCTTAAATAATTGAAAACATAAACCAGAATATTACTTTTTATTTAAATGCACTTGGGACTTAAGAAAACTCCACAATAAAAAGTCGAACGAGATCAAATTGCATGATCTCAGTGGCCAGTTCATATTGCCTTCACATAAAAAGATCATGTCCTTAAACCACTTGTACAGAACGTCCATTGTGATATGAGTTGAAGGCCATGAAGCTCGTTCCTATTGAAACTACTGCCATTCAGATCCAAGCAAAAAGAAGATGGCAATCAGCAACCTGTAGTTCCCGCCGTAGACAGTGGTGGCCTTGGCCTGAATGAAATATGGCTCGATGTCACCACCAACATAAAATCCACACCAAAGAGTAAATATTTCGTAAGGCAATGGGAAGTTGCCGTAGTCTAGTAGGTAGTGTGTTGGCTCATTAGACGTGAGACCACGGTTCAAACCCTAGGTCGGACATCTCCAAGAATACGAAAACCGAAAAAACATTTCTTCATCTGCTTCCTCTCAGCAGATTTCTGGCAAAAACTCTGCAAGTAAATAAAATTGCCATGAAAAATTTCTTAAAAAATCTGACGTTCGGAATCGACTTTAAAATGTAGGTCCCGCCACTCATGCATACAATTAACGCACACAAAATAAATGGTGTGGGGAACTAGATCTTAATCCTGGCAAAAGGGTTCTAATGCCCAATAATGTATATTTATATGTATGTGTGTGCAATTTAGGAAAACTCGACATGGAAAGTTCAAATTGCAGAAACTCAGTGGCCGATTCACATTACAATCATGTGAGATGAGCAAGACCTTAAATCGTATTTGTAGAAAATCTAATTTGGCATAAGTTGAAGAGCACGTAATGCCATCCTGTTGAAATCACTTTCCTAATCATTCAATCAGATCAGAAGTTGGTTTTCATTGATATATGACGCTTGTCGATGACAGTGATAGGCTGGCTTACGTCGTTCTCAAACAACTGATGACCAGCCTAATATCTACACCAAACAGTGTTTTTTTTTACTTGCACTGGACATTCTTAAATCTTATGGGGATTAGTGTCGTACCAAATTGTTTATTCAAGAAATAGGCCATTCATCCAGAAATAGGCCTTATCGCTGAAGATAAATCTTCGATGAAATTTAATGTTAGACGGAAAACTTTTCAAATAAAACAATTCTTTTATTTGCAAATGTTTGTTGAATGCAATATACACCCATGATGATCAGACCAAATAAACGACAACTTATTTGACAGATATAGCTTGAACAAAATGGCCATAATCAATTGTCAAATTTCAAAAGTACCAGTTAAAACCAGTTGGATACAATTGCTAATACAAAATTAGGGGGATTTTATTCATTCTTTCTAGCGCAGGCATCTCACTTGATTAATCCAAGTTGGTGTTCTTTGTTAGGAACTCTTCAAGCTATTAGGAATCGTGAACGAAAGAATAGTTTCTTCAAGAGAAGAATTAAAAAAAATTCTCGAAATCCACATTAATATTGGAAATGAAGTCGCCATAGTCTAGTAGGTAGTGTCTTGACTTATTAGACTAGAGCCCTTGGTTCAACTTCTAGAAAGGAGAGACATCTCAAACAAAAGGAAGTAGGACAAAAAATATCTTTTGGCGACCTTTTCTCAGAAGTTTGGTGGCATAAACTCTCAGAGTTAATAAAATTTGAGATGCCGCTATTCATGGATAAATTTAACACATACAATATGAGTGCTATGAGAAGGTAGGTTGTAGTCCTTACTAAAGGGTTGTCATAACGAATTAAGTAAAGTAAAAAGAGTTTGGAATCATGTTTGCTAAGAAAAAATATGAAAAAATATCTTTCGGCGACCTTTTCTGAGAAGTCTTCTGGCATAAAATCTCAGAGTAAATAAAATTTAATGTTCGAAATCGGCGATTAGACTTTAAAACACACAACATGAGTCATATGAGAAGCTAGGTTGTAATCCTCACTAAAGGGTTATAATAACCAAGTAAAGTAAAAAGTAATTGGAATCATATTCCTTAAGAAAAAGTCTTCATAAAGAATACATTTTCAAGTTGCCGAAAACAATTTCAGAAGTTGCTCCTCTTTCATCACCCGTACAAAGTCTATAACAGCGGCATGTGTTTCTTTCAGCAGGAAGATAACCTCCGACACTCGAAAATGTTTTTGATCGCAGTGAAGTACGTTGTATAACGTTTGTATAACGATACTGTATGGTAGACTTTTTCCATAAGAATTAGCTTTTCTGCTACTTCAACCAGGAAGGACTAATTAATGTTGACTGAGCGGATGTCCTATTTTGACACACTCTCTTATGTACGAGTATAGGTCAATTATAACTAATTATGATACTAACCTCGTATCTAAAATCATAGCTTTCTACTACTACTTGTCATCTAATTCTGTCAACAATTATGTTACAAAGTTTATTATTCATTAGCCCAAACGATTTCATTAACATTCTTGTTTATCAATGATGTCTATACAGTCATGGTAAATTAATTGTCAATCAAATTAATGTACGAAAATCATTCATTACGAAATTGTTTTGAACATTTTCTATAAAAAAAAGAAAAAAAAACTTAAAATATGAAATCACTTTTGGCCCATTGGGTTACAATATTTACTTGAAGTTTAGCTTCACCTCATTAATATTGTGCGGCTACAATTCGAATAGACATCCAAGCCATTAACTGAGTTTTTCTACCGCGCCCAATTGTTAACAACAACAACAACAACAAAATGTATGAAGTCTTATAAAGTTTTAAATCAACCACAATAAATAACCTATAGAGACGGTCTTATAAGCAGCAGAATAAAGAAATAAAGGAACAAACGAGTGAACTAACAAAGCAGCGAATGCATAAGCGAGTGAATGTATTAAAATGATGAATTTGTGGTTCGCCTAAACGCTTAACCGCACATTTAAAAATTTTTTTTTTTTTTGGAGCTGCAATAATATAGGCAGATACACTAAATACAGGCCAAATTGACACAAAGATGTAAGAGAACCGAAAGGAAAAAAGAAAAAAAAAATGTAAAGAAAGCAGAAAATATATTCATTAAGTGAACGAATGAGAAAAGAAAAAAAGGGAATGTTTTCTAAAGAAAAAAGATAGATAAGGCAAGAGCTGAAATTTATTGAATGGATGATTGACAGCTGATGATCGCAACAGTTGTACAACGAACCCACAACGCACTTTTTTGTTTGAGATTCAATTCTAATGATAGACTCCGAACGCTGACTCCGAATCTATTTTATTAAGGCTAGATTGTAAGCATATTTTTCTCTGTTTTTTTTTTTGTTGTTGTATTTTTTTGTGTTTACTTTTAAGGCCATAGTTGAACCAGATCTTATTTTTGTTAATGATTTAAGCTTTATTGAGGCACAGCCTTATAGCACAACAAAGCATTTGATTTTGGTTTTGCTTTTGCGTAATTATTAAGATGAGGGTGGTGTAAAGGGCAGATAAGATTAGAAGCTAAACAAAAGCCAATAATTGAGGGAATGTTCTGTACGTCAAAAAAAATTTGTTTTCTTGTTCACTTCCCTCTAGCCATTTATAAACAGTGAGTGTCAAAAAAAATTACATCAAAAAAAAAAAAATTCATTAATAAATTACCGTTATTTTTATTTTAAATAAATTTATTAACAATTTTCAAAAATTAAAATAAAATTTTTTTTGAAATTTTTTCATGCACTGTCCTTAAGTGTTAAAAGTTGTGTTTGCTGATTGTTGGAATTGTTTTTACCCAGAGTGTGTAGTTTCTTTTGATGCTCATTGTATGTAGCTTAGGCAGTAGAGTGGTAGTAGTTTGGGTCAGCACCTTAGCTAACGATAAAGAGGCGTATGAAATCTTCATTATAATTCCATTTGATTTAATTTGAATGCTTGTTGGTAAAGGTATGTTATTTGATTGACCTACTGCTGGGCTTCGATTTTTTTCTTCCCTCAAAAAAAATTTTTTTTTTTCTACACTTTTAATCTTTTAATGTGAACACGGCCCAACTTAATTCGTAACACTCGAAATGAAAAAGATCACGCGCCATAACTAACGATTTATGATTAATTGTAACGAAGTTTTTTTTTTTTTAATGAAACTTAAAAAATGCCTTTAAAACCATCTGATTCTGTACATTCTAAACAATAAAAATTAAAAAAAAACATAAAAAATTAAATAAAATGATGTACAATTCGGTTAAGTGATTTAAATTATGCTTACAAAAAAAAAAAAAACAAACTACAAAAAATTTTATAAAATTAAACTTGCCTAGATACACGATTCTGATCATAGAAAAATTTGCGTTGAGAATGAACTTCAAAGGAAAACATTACGATGACTTGACTTAAATCGAAACAATACAAGAAAAAAAAAAGTAGGGGGGAGAATAAAACCGAACCGCATGACTGATTAAAAATATTTAACTGAACACAGATCTGAAACTGTTAAGCAAATATTTTTTTTGTTCGTTTTTTAAATCCAAAACAAAAGGGAACTCAAATACACTTGGAAAAAACTTAAAGAATTATTAAAGAAATCATTTCCGTTGAACAATAATTGCCAAAGAAATTGTAATTCGTGTTTGTTTTCATTTAAAAAACGAATATTTTCTATAATTTCCTTCCTTCAAGACACGAAAACAATTATATTTTTTCTTAATTTTATTTTCTACAGTGAATGCCATTGAAAATCGTCTAATTATACATATTTTTGAATGGCTTCTCCATTTTGTTTTATTGTTAAAATCTGCTTTAAAGCCGAGTTATATTCTTCTTTGGCGTAATATATTCTTTGGTTTACAATTGTAAAATATTGTGTAAGAAAATTTAAATGAAATCGTACGAGCTTTTAAGGCAAATACTGTAGTGTTTCCTTCAATGTCGCATTTACACCAGAAACTCATAAGGAAATCCACAAAATACCAGTGATCGTCGTCTAGCTAAAATGATAGCGATATTGAAAAAAGTACTATGCATCGTATACACAAGTATTGAAGCCATGGTCATGTCGAAATCGTGGATATAGTTGATCTAGGTATCTCTGCTACAACATACCTATGCCCTGGGTTTGCAACGGAATAACGGATCATGTTAATTCGCGTATTCACTCATGGATCTAGATCACGCAACATAATCGAACATGTAGCCTATTTCGGGACAACTGAATTCCATTCGGCTCTACTAGGTTACTGTAGCACCCACTATTTCGACAAAAGAAACTGCTGCTGTGCGCATCCGACATAAGAATATATCCACCGGGATAGACGTATGTATGCTAACAGTAAAGCGAACATGGTATTCGCTCGTATTTGGGTTTCTGAACAGCAAAGCTAATGCTGAAGGCTGGTAAAACAGAAAATTTCAAATGAATTCATACATAAGATCCGTATGCCTCTGACGAGGGACAAACAAATAATACGACATAAAGTGTACTCGTTTGCAAAGGAACAATGAACCCACTTGCATGAAAGTCCAGTCAAATCTGGCCTGCTATAAGCACAGAACTAAATTTGCTTTAAACCTAACCTCATTGCAATTATAACGGTTTACATGGTGAAGCCGTCTAGTAAGTAGTGTGTTGGCTTATTAGGCATGAGACCACGGTTCAAACCAGACATCTTCAACTAACGAAATATGAAAAAATATTTCTTCGGCTTTCTTTCAGCAGATTTCTGGCAAAAACTCCAAGAGTAAAGAAAATTGCCATGAAAAGTTTCTCAAGAACAAGGAAGCTAAGTCGTAATATTAACTGAAGGGTTCTAATTATGTATGTAAGTATGTATTTACAAGTTGGAAATACCTCACAACTACTTCTACAGAGACTATAATGGCAAAGAAAAAGAGTACACCACAGAACATCTTTTCTATAATTGCCTGACATTTGGAGCCTAAAACGAAGGGCTCATAAGCACCCAGATTTTATAGGCATAACTTGTCTAGTCAAAAGCGATCTTATAGAATACCTATACCTACGTACATGCAAAATTGTTCATTACAACACTTCAAACAGGATTACGACTTAACTTCTCACCGCATTGTTGAATCTGTGTTAATTTCAGTAGACGAGCAGCGGAACCTACAGTTTAAAGTCGACTGCGAACGACAGATTTTTAACAACTTTTCATGGCACTTTTATTTACTCTCGGAGTTATTGACAGAAATCTGCTGGGAGGAAGTTACCGAAGAAATATTTCTTCGTATTTCGTTTTGTTCGACATGACTGACCTGGGCCTTGAACTGTGGTCTTACGTCTAATAAGCCAACACACTACCTACTAGACTATGGCGACTTTTATAGAATTTTTATCTTCATAAACTTATCGCGACGGCTTGAGCAAGGAGTTATAGTTGTATGACAGAATTATGGGTACCATGACCAGACCTTGTACACTAGAACCCAAGTAAACTATGCTTTTAGAAGCAGCTGTACATTTAATCTAATCTCACATGAATCGCATACTGACCGCAACTTTGGAGTTCAGTAAGCTGTGCGCAAAATGCTTGCAATAGAAGGAAAACTGAGCCATGAAAATATGTCAGTATCCTCTTAGGCTGCAATTCATTGTCATAAAGATGAGGCATGGTTGCACCACAAAAAAAAAGTGAATTGAGAACATCGTATCGCTTAAAGACAAGGTTCGCAGGTCTATTGTTGGAAATACAAGTCATTTAATTCATATTGATTGTCTTCGACTGTGTTATAGTGACTTATTAGGCGTGAGGCCAGGGTTCAAACCCCAGGCCAGACATTCAAACCGAACGAAATACGAATAATTCTTCGGCGGCTTCATCTTGGCAGATTTCTGATACAAATTCTCGAGAGTAAATAAAATTGCCATGAAAAACTTCTCAAGAATTTGCCGTTCGGAGCAGACTTTATACTGTGGCTCGCGCCACTATATAAAATAAATACACACAACCTAACTGGTGTGAGAAACTAGGTTGTAATCGTGACTAAAGTGTTGTAATGACCAATTACGTTTGTATGTTTTTGGAAAGGACAAATAGAAGTGTATGCTCACTTTTGCAGCAATAATGCTTCTGCTTCTTTAAAAATATTAGCGATTTTTCATGAAGTATCCCGGTTTTTTAATTATCAATGAATTAATGTTTCCTGCACTTAAGAAAATATAGGAATTCTGCAATAAGGGAAATGCAAACTAAAAAATGTCGAAAGTGGGGCAAATGACGTCATTCAGTGGTGGACGAAATTCGTTAAAATAAAGGCACAATTTCGTATGGTCTTCTGTTTGAATTTTTATTACACGGAGTAACACTATCTTCTACAGAAGTTCAAGCCTAATGCGTACCTAATGTCTTCATAACATTACGCTTCCTTAGTCTCCAGAGAACCGTGGGTAAATATGCCAACCAGTAAACTGTATATTAAATTCATTGTATGATCATTTCTATTCTCTCAGTGTATAACTGTAATAAACTTTACTAAATAATCGACACGAATAATTCGTTTTAATTGTTACAAAAGTTTCTTGAGAGAAAAAAAAATTTGGTAACAAACCTTATAATAAAAATAAAGAAAATTAAAATTAAAAGTGAGGGAGGTAAACAGGCTGGTTGGCAGGCTGGCAGGCAGGCAAGCATTACGGTACGCATGCGATCATGCGCCTTGATTTTATATTCAAACAATTCATGAACTCCAACTGTGTCAAGCGAGGCGCTGGTCTAACAATGGGATTTATGCCTTCCCATAACTAAAGAGCAAAAAAAAAAACCAAGAAAAAAACTACAACAACAAAGAAAAAAAACAAAACAACAAGAAAACAAAAAGCCATAAAGAGAACAAAACAGACAGTTATTGTTTTTGATCAAGAGATGGACGGACACATTGACAGACAGACATTGGCCAGACTCTCAGACAATACTATGGAAAAGGAAGTGAAGCGTGGTTGTTTGGCACCTCCTGTGGTGCGTGGGTCGTTATAACCCACAATCTATACAAAAACAACACCAAGCATACTTTGTTTGCTTAGGCAGTGTATGTATGTCTGTATGTTTGTATGTATCGGCAACAATTTAAGAGAGAAAGAAAGAAAAAAAATGGCAATTCAAATAACAATAAGAATTGTTGTTACTTCATAAAAATCAATTTTTTTTCTTTCAAATAAAATAATACAAGCAACCAACAAAATCAACACATAGCCAAGCAACGAACCAACCAACGAACCAACGAACCAACCAACCGGCTGTATAAAGTTCATTTCAAACCTTTGCAGTGCGTTAAATATCGACAAAGGAATTGTAAATAAAGCTTGTATCGTTAGATAGTTTTCATTTTCATTTCAATGTTTTTTTTTTTTTTTTGTTTCCCCCCCCCCCCATTCAACCATGATGTCGATTTCTGGTTGTTGCGATTACGCCATATCGTTAAAATGCTTTCAACTCTGACCTGTTGCAGTGTTGTCTGTATTCAATGTTCAGTGATGATGACATGACAATTAAAATAAATACCAAAGGCACCAGTTTCTCTCTTAAAAGTTTAAAGATTTTGTTTGTTGTTGTTTTTTTTTTCTTTTGTCTTAGATAAACAAACAGCTGCTCAAATGGTAGCCCGAGCTATATATTAGGGGAATTCATTAAAACAGGCTTCTTTCGATCTTAACAACTGAATTGAAAATGCGGGCATAAAGTCAAATAGAGAAAAACATCAGAAATGAAGTTAATTATCGTGGAGTTAATGATAAATACGCAGATATTTTGATGTCGCAGTGATTACTAGTGGATACTCTACACAACCCTTCAGTCAGGATTACAACCTGGCTTTTCATAGCACTTATCTTGTATGTGTTAATTGTATACATGAGTGGCGAAATAGTGAATCATTGCTGATCTCTGTTCCAGCAGATTCCTGGCAAAAACTCTGCAATTATAATTGCCATGAAAAGTTTCTCAAAAATCTGTCATTCTGAGTAGAATTTAAACTGTAGGTCCCGCCACTTATGTATAAAATTAACACACACAACGTAAGTGGTGTGAGAAGCTAGGCCGTAATCCTGACTGTAGGGTTGTAATGGCCAATTATGTATGTTGCAATGAGTATTAGTACAACGTTGACAACGAACTAACATTCGAAATATGTTTGATTCATACGCCTAATCATTCTCATTCATAATGTAATACTCATAAATGATTCGAGTGATTCGAATCATTCATCAAAGCCTTAGTTATTGTTGCATTTACAACAAAAGAAAAAAAGACACACAAGCAAAAAACACAGAGCAGCAAACAGAGCAAACACACAACCTTCTAGTGAGCATGGTAGTGTTCGTACGCGCTTCATACTTATTTTGTGATTCTCGTATATGTTGAGTCATGGAGAGTAGAAATCAAAACCATCATGCGTAGTGTTAAGTATGAGTATGATGAGTACTTCAAACTTTGAATATGAGTAGTATGAGTATGATATTAAAATAAGTATGAATGCGTGCGTATAAGTATCAGAAATTATGAATATGATTCGAATCTACTCATCTCTTTGAATATTCATTGCTGATCTGTGGTATGGAAGTCAGAAGAGAAATTCGTTGAATGTGGTACTTGTATTGAAGTTTCGCTATTTTTATGATTCAAAAGACCTCGATAAAAAACCAGGGTGAAAATCATTTCATTTCATATTTAAGCTACAAATGTTTGGGTTTGTGAGCCTGGCTTTATAAATATGCTGCTTCTGGTGTAGAGTTGGCTGAAGATTCTGATGTCTTATCATAGTAATTAAACTCGGTTTAGGAACACAATATTTATGTTTGTTGTTTAAACTTTAAATTTTATTTGTTTTGTTTTTCGAATTGAGAATTAATTTTCCAAAATATTGTACTCAACCGTTAAATGAGTTCTCTGTCGTAATCATAATGAAATTGTTGTTCCTTTGAAAAGGAAACAGAATACGATGTAAAAAAAAATAGTTTTCAGAGATAAGAATTTAAGATTTCAATTTTCAAATGGAAATGAAAGGAATTTGGAAGGTATTTAGAGAGAAAAAAAAAATGAAAAAAGAAAATCTAATTATTTTTTCTTATAAACCATTACAACTTGCTACTACATCATGTGTAAATGTGTGCATGTATAAGATTTGCAGATATCCCTCGTTTCGTTAACATCTAGATTAATTTGAAAACAAGCACACCTCCTTCAATTTTTTTTTTTTTTTTTTTTTTTCTTTGACCTTTATAAATACCTTTTGTGTTAAGGAGGGTAGAGACAATATATTAATCATATAAATAACATTTTGATTCTTTTACTATACGATTTTGTTGTTGTTGTTTTTGTTTTTGTGTTTCTGTAGCATATATAAACGGAGACAAAAAACGAAAACTTATCAATGATAATCGTCAACTAAACTATAATGGACCATATTGTATAAGAGAGTAGCCATATCAGTAACAGCCCATCAGTAAAAATAAGACAAAAAAAAAATAAAAAAAAAATTAAGAAACTGACTGACTGACAATAAAGTCAACAGCAGAAGAAAAAGAAAAAAAAAAAAAATCTCAAGATGAAGAAGATGAGCTGAGAATCGAAATCAGTATTGATCTCTTTGTCTCTCTGTGTGTGCTCGTGTATGTGATGTTTAATTCCAAAGAACTACACGATACAATAATAAAGGAGTGTTAATTAATTTTGAAATTTTTCTAAGAAACACACAACAAGTTACGGATTCTTTTACAGATTCCCTCCTCTACTCTGCTCTACTCTACTCTACTCTTCGTTTCTTGGTTGCTTTAAAACTACAAAATAAAAATCAGTTTACGATCTGAAAACATGCGAGACAAATTAACAAAAAAAAAATCCAAAAAATAAAAAAAAATCCAAAAAAAAAAAGAAAGATAAAGTAAGACTATGACAAACAAACATACAGACTCGGTATTGACACTCATTACATTGAGTAGGGTTTCGGTGTTGTAATACCAAAAAGACAATAACAAGACAGTCAGGCGTTTAAAGGGTCGTACACATGCATTGTACATTGTGTGTAGAAGTTTACAAGATTTGGATTTGGATTTGTTGCTTCGAATGTGTCACATCAAATTGTCAAAGTCACAAATTAAAATAAAATAAAATGAAAAAAAAGTATTCCTTCTGCTCTAACAACTCCTTTTTTTCATCTTCTTTGGGGTTATAAATTTCCAAGGGTACCTGAACTAGTTTCAAGAAAATTTTATTTGAAAAAAAAAAAAAAAACAAAACTT
>QOCX01000282.1:238447-258951 GCA_005959815.1 Sarcophaga bullata | reverse complement strand
CTATTAAGGTCTCAATTGGCAATTAAACAGCAGAGTACTCTCTCGTATAATAAAATGAATACTCTGCATGGCGTTCATTCTCCCCGTGCTTCTTTATGGCGCAGAGGCATGGATGCAACTAAACACTGATGCAGCAGCCTTGAGAGTATTCGACAGAAAAGTTCTACGTAAGATTTTCGGTCCAGTGCGAGTTGGAAATGATTTCAGCGTCCTATTCATCAGGGAAATGTATGAGCTTGTCAACGACATGGATGTTGTGCAGCATATTAACATGCGTTCGCTCGGCCATGTCGTTCGAATGAAGGAGAATTCTCCGGTGAGACGGGTATTTAATGCGGGAATTTGTGGCAGTCGGTGAATAGAACGACCTTATTTGCGTTGGAAGGACCAAATCGAAGAAGCCTTGTCATCGATTATGTGATCAACTGGCGAATAGGACGACCTTATTTGCCTTGGAAGGACCAAATCGAGGAAGCCTTGTCATCGATTATGTGATCAACTGGCGAAAGCAAGTAGACGCCCATTCAAGAATGTGTTAAGGCAGGCCGAAATCAATTAGTCGGGTTGTTAATGGCGAGTCAAGCAAACAAGCATCATCTTACCAACATGTTAAGCCATTCTCTTCGGAAATTACCACCCATTTCACTACCAATAAAATTCACTATTGTCTTCAATGTCTAACTAGTTAAAAAAACAAAACGAACTCTTTAACAACTGAAACTGAATGAGCCTGTAATTAATTGAATTGGAGTATAAAAGCATGGCATTATTAAAATAAATTTGTTAACAAATCTCAGTAATTATTTCAATAACAACAAAAACAAAAAAAACAAAACAACAACAATAACAAATTACAAATACAGTAATTAGAGTATAATATTATCTGTTACATGTAGGCATGTCCTGAATGTATGTATGCATATATGTAGGTTTGTATGTATGTATGTATGTATGTGTTGTGTGTGTGTGTGTGTTTTGCTAAAAACCACTGTACAAAATAATTACAAATAATTGTAAACAAGTTTTTATTCAAGGAAAAATGTTCCTATGTACACAGGGTTTACAAGTAAACTGGAGTAACACCCACTAAAATCACAGCAGCCAAAACAAACTGTTTTTGTTTTTGTATTTTTTTTCTATGCAGTAAATATGTACGTAGAAAAAAATAACAACTGGTTGTTGGTTGGTTTTTAATAAAAAAAAATGTAGGCCTTACAAAAACCGCAATCGATGTTAAATTACTAGGAATCTAGAAAAAAATTGTTTTTAAATCAAAAAAAAAAAAATCAATTTAAAATTAAATAAAAACAGTTTAAGCAGATATTTTTGCAGTTTAGTCTAGGCATGCTAAAGTACGCCTACATAAACAATATTTCATCAAACCTAAGTTTTATTTAAACTTGTTTCACAGTTAGTTGAAGGATATTTCAACTGTTGGGTAGGAAATGAATGTTTTTCGTGTAAATCTAGTTTAGATTTGATGGGGCTATAACGTGTACCACCCTAGAAATTTTGCTGGTCTAGACTGTTCTCGAATTTTATATTCAAGGCATCCCCAATCCAAACTAAGATAACCAAGATCTTATAGGCCGATTACCCATCAATACCTTAAACGACTTAAACTGTCTTAATTTTTTCCTTTGTTAAGATTTCATAAATTTTTTGAACAATTCTTATTATCCTCTAGAAATAAGGGGTTCGAATTGCTTTCTAGGCTGAGATCTACGCTATTAAAACAGCTGATTTTCCGATTGAGAAATACCAGTGAGTTTTCAGATCATTTCTGAGTATTTCACCCTAGATACGGAAACACTTTCGGTCCAGTCTTGTTATCTGACCATAATGCATCCTCATACCCCCATTCTCTCAAAAGACTGTGAAGCCTGTAAATTTCTCCATACACTCAAGTAACTAAATTCTTGAGCTATCCTTCTACCAAAAGTAGTAATCCCTCGCTTTAAAGTATATAGAAGTCTGGAAATGGCTCCGTACACTCTTATTATTGTATGTCTTTTCCCTGCTTTATAGAATTCACATGCCAGATAGCAGCTAATAAGCAATCTGACAGCCACACGATTTATCTGACGGCAGTGGCACTTAATAAATCTCTTGCTAACCGTAATCTCCAATACTTTGGTCGTCCTTGTACAACTGACTTAAATGCAAAAAACTCCCTTTAGCAACTGTAGAAGAGACTTAAACCATGTGTTGATAGTTTCTACTTGGCCTGACTATCATGGTGTACAACCAATGCATAATTCTTGCCTTATACCCGAAACTTTACCTACAAGACTTCTTTTGTATGTCATTATAACAGGCTTGGCCCTGCTTAAAATTCTGTTTGTATATAATTTTTGATAAAGAAAATACTACAGAGATGCTGAAACTCCTGTGGAATACGATGCAATAACTAGATATTGCGAGTTAAAGACAGCACACGCAAGACCGAATTATCTTGAATCATCTACTAGGCGGGACCCTACTTACAACAATTTCTAGAAATTTTTATTTGATTTTAAGTAATAAACGATTAGGTATGGTAAAGGTAAATATGTATACGCAACTGAATGTATACATATACATACTCCTACGTACATAATTGGTGGTTAAAACCCTTCAGTCAGGATTACAACCTAGTTTCTCATACCACTTATGTTGGGTGTATTAACTTTATATATGAGTGATGGGATCTACAGTTTCAAGACGACTCCGAACGACAGATTTGTGAGAAAATTTTCATTTACTCTGAACTTTTTGCTAAAATATTTTGTTTTGTTGGACATGCCTGATCCGGCATTTGAACAGTGCTATCATGTCTAATAAGCCAATCCAACAACCAATCCAATCTACTAGACTAACGGCGACTTTCACTGACGTATACAGCCAACTAAAAAAATTTTGTCACTCAACTTCTTAAAAAAGCGTATCTACTAATGCCGATCAATTGTCGCCTTGTTAACAACCATTTAGCCAGGATTACAATCTAGTTACCTCACCAACCATGTTGTTTATCAATTTTATGTAGAGTGCTGGTTTCCTTTGAAGGCGAACAAAGGACGGAAGTCTATTTAGAAATTTTCTTTTCACATCTCACTTTGTTCGACGAGTCTGAGCTGGGGTTTGAACTGGGCCACACGTCTAATAAGGCAACACACTAACTACTAGACTACGGCTGCTTTCACTAAGAAGACTACGGCTGCTTTCACTAGACGTCTACAGCCTAACACTCTACATCTTTAAAAGTTAAAAAAGCGAATCTACTTATTGCTTTCCAATGTTCACGTTGCGTTGTTATTTACTTAATTGGTTATTACAACCCTTTAGCCAAGATTACAACCAAGTTTCTTTCACTACCTATAATGTGTGTATTAATTTTATCCATGAGTAACGGGATCTACAGTGTAATGTTGACTCTGAAGGAATAATTTTTGAAAGTTTTCTTGAAAGAAGGAAGGAAGAGGAAATCACATTTCATATTGACTAGTGCTTGAACCACAAGCTCTCCAACATACAGCCTACTACATACATAACATACCAGTCAAGATTTTGACTTTCCTTTTCAAACTGCTTATGTTCTGTGTGGCGAGACATACGGTGTTCAAGCCGACTACGAACGACACAGATATTGAGAAACTTATCATGGAAATTGTATTTACTTTGAGATTTTTTGCCAGAAAACTGCTGCTGAGAGAAAGTCGCTAAAGAAATATTTTTTCGTATTTCGTTTCGTCGATGATGTCTGACTTGGTGTTTAAACAATGGCTTCACTCCTAATAAGCTAACACACTACATACATGCATAACATAATTGGCCATTGCAACCCTTCAATCAGGATTACGGCCTAGCTTTTCACACCATTTATGTTGTGTGTGATAATTTTATATATGAGTGGCGGGACATACAGTTTAAAGTCGACTCCTAACGACAGATTTTTTTTTTTTTTAGGCAATTTTTCATGGCAATTTTATTTACTCAGAGTTTTTCCTAGAAATCTGCTGAGAGGAAGTTGCCGATGAACTATTTTTTCATATTTCGCTTTTGATGTCGGAACGGGGATTCGAACCCTGGCCTTTCGTCTAGTAAGCCAACACACTACCTCCTAGACTACGGCGACTAAAATACACACTGCCTACTAGAATACGACGTCTTCATGTTACTTTGCCTAGAGTATTATTGAGATCGAATCATAATATTTATCAAAAATGTCTAAGGGTACTTGAAATTCGTTTCAAAAAACTGAAATTAAAATTGCAAAACCAAAACAAAATTAATTGAAAGAAAAATAGAAAAGTAAAGCCGTATAAAATAAATACAAATCACAGGATGTAATTTACAATTAAATTGAACCAAAAAAATGCGTGTGCATTTGCAATTTCTGTAAACCTAACAAAATGCGAAAAAGCTAAAATCAGAGAAAAAAAATCAAAAAAAAAAATTTTTTTTAAATAAAAAATGTTTAAACAATTTAAAAATGTTATTTATTACAAACATATGCTATAAATTTATAACAATATATTTTAATAATAATTAATATATACGTATGTAATGTATATATATCAAAAATAAAACAAATACTCGTAAGCATTTGAAAACTTTACAAATTTATTTTGAATGTTTACAATTAATACTAAAAAATTTTTTCCAAACAACTATAATAAATAGATAAATGAATACATAATGTACTATATGTATGTATGTATATAATGTGTGTATATAATATAAATAAATGTTAGTTTAAGCAACACTATTTATTTTTAAACTTTTTTTTATTATTTTATAAACGTTTCGTAAGCAAAATTTCTTTCACTTTCTTTCTCTCTCTCTGCTACTCTCTCTCTCTCTCTCTCTCTCTCTCTCTCTCTGTCTCTCTCTCTTTTGAATACGTATACAAATATTAAGTGGTTTTTAGTTGTGTAAATGTTGTTATTTTTTGTATAGCCAAACATTTATTTCGTTTTTTTTACGTCCTGTTTTCATATAAAAAGTGGAAAAAATTAAAAAAAATTTAAAAAAAAATTAAAAAAAAAATTTTTTTTTTAAATCAAAAACAATTTAAATTAAAATATTTTTAAATATTTTATTTAAAAAATTAATAGCAACAAATTAGTAAGTCCTATGCAAGTGTGTGTGCCAGTGTAGCTCTGTGGATTTGTAATTTATGTTTTCATGAGAAGCCATTATGGATTTTTATTTTTTTCTAATGAAAAATAAAAGCGAAATTATGGCAACAATTTTTCTAAGTGGTCTCCTTAAAGCGAACATTTAGGGAAAGTAAATTTTTGTAATAATTTTATAAATTTATTTAAAAATATTTTAAAAATGCATGATCGCCAGGGGACCTACAATTGGAAATTCGACTCCAAACGACAAATTTTTGAGAAACTTTTTCATGGCAATTTTATTTATCCTCAAGAGTTTTTGCCAGAAATCTCTGCTGAGAGAAGAAATATTTTTTAATTTCGTTTTGTTGGAGATGTATCACCTGGGGTTTGAACCGTGGTCTCACATCTAATAAGCCAACACACTACTCATTACACTACAGCGACTAGATACAATAAAGCTTGCACTTATTTAACCCCAAACACCATAAGTTGGACATTCAGTTGCTTCTATAGCTTTTAGTAGAGTTCCTACAATGTACGAAGATTTTATCAAAGGACTGACCATATGGAAACAATAGAAACGCCCGCTTAGTGAAACGAAAAAATTAAAGAGGAATCACACTTCATAGCCTTACAAACCAAGTCAAGCCTAAATCCTAAATCTTGTACAAAATTTTACACGAAATCTAATCTTGGAGCTTAATTAGTTTTCATTCTTTAACCAAAAAATTGTCTCCTAAAACAAGGACATTGTAATAGTTTAGCTTTCAACCTATTCTAACATAGAGGTGCCGCTGTACTGATACCACATGATCTATTGTGTTATCATGAGTTTACACATGGTATTCAAATAATATCCCCAACAATATTTTGCCCTGCCAAACTTAAAAAGGCGGCTCAGTGTCAGCAAAGACAATTCTCTGTTCATTACCTTACCTGCAACCAGATGCAGGTTCACAGTGTTTTCTTAATTCATTTTTGTCATCACAGAATCAACATATTTGGTTCAAATCGATCCCCATTCATGACCAGTGTTTGTTTAGTCTGCAGTGATCTGCTAAAAGGCCATTTAATTAGTTCTTAAAACGCTTAGTCAGGACTACAACCTAGTTTCTCACACCACCAAGGTTAGGTATGTTTATTTTATAGATTAGTGGTGTGACTTATTGTTTAATGTCGACTGCGAACCAAAGATTTTAGAAAGTTTTCATGGCAATTTTATTTACTCTCCGAATTTGTGACCAAAGATTGCTGAGAAGAAGCAGTCTTAGCAATCTTTTCAGCAATATGGTAGGTAGTGTGTTGGCTTATTAGACGTAAGGCCACGGTTCAAACCCCTGGTCAGACATCAAAACGAAAATATGAAAAAATTATTTCTTCTTTCCTGAGAGTGAATAAACTTGCCATGAAAAGTTTCTCAAAAAAATCTGCTCTTCGGAATTGACTTTAAACTGCTGGTGCCGCCACTCATGAATAAAATCAAATACGTGGTGTGCGAAGCTAGTTAGTAATTCTGTCTAAAGGGTTGTAATGACCGATTATGCATGTTTAGCCTATCAATAGAGCCGTATATTCGCCAGTTGTTGAATATTTTGCAGGAGAATAGGCTGAAAAGAAGTTATATTTCCGAGAATGAGTCGACTACCACCTACAGTACAATCTTGAAAAATTTCAAAAGCCTACATGCCATATTAAACCCAAACTCGTTTGCAAATCTTTATCTTCTGTATGGTGGCGTATTTTAATTCATTTGAGTTTTAAATACTGTTTTGTTACTCTTTTCTATTTACTTTCCTCTTTACTCTTGCCTTTATTCATGCCTTATTCAAAACGTTCTTCAATCCTTAACATTCACATGGCTTTACGCATACAATTTCAATTGGAAGTTGAACATCTTGAATAATCCCTAGAGTTTTACTTACCAAAACCTTACGTCTATCAAACCCCGCACCAAATACCAATCAACTAAAACAACACACACACATATACACACACATATACAATGCAATGCAATTCGTTTTCTGTCAAAATCCCAATGCATTTCATCACATTGGCAACATCCATCATCATCATCATCATTTTCTCAATTTCCTCTCTCTCTCTCTTTTTTTTTTTTTTTTTGTATTTCATTTCGTATCACATTTTTATTTATTTTCTACGTAAATTTTTTGCAGTTACAATGAATGGCCTGTCCTTAGTGGGACATTCAAATTGGACAAATGGTTCTAAGAGCTCAGATTGTTTTTTACCTTTAGGCAGCATCATGCTATTCCATAAGGCATTCGCCATAACAGCATGACCCAATTGACTGAAATGGAAACAATCACTGGCAAAATAACGCAAATCTGTTTTACCATTGGCCAGCAAAGGCATAGAAATATTGGCGGTAAGCGGCTGATATAAAATAATAAAATCGTCCTTTTGAAATTCGGGCAATTCAGCAACGTATTGATCGATTGCCTGCCACCGTACGATATAGTTGTAGGCCTTCTTAAGGATTTTCTCATCGTAGCGTTCGCTGAATATACAATGACAACCAATACGATGCACAGCCTGGCAGGATAGGGGAACACCTTTCATTTCATACAAAGTGGTTACCATATTGGGCACGGGTATTAGATTTATCATCAGTCTAGGGACATTGTCTCTTAGTAGCGTAAAAGCACTTCTTAAATCACGTTCATGTCTACGCAGGAAATCCACCAGATTGTCATGATGACACATATCCGAACAGATATCGTTATTGCCAAGGAATACGGTCAATAATTTCCAATGATTTTGAAAATCTACATTGGGATCACGTTTCAAGCGTGCTATCAATACCTCAGCCTGATAGACCAAGTCCCGTGACATTATCATGGGCTCGGCAATACTTAAATGTGACTTACGATTAACAGTTAATACCTCGTCTGTAGCATAACCATAGAGATTGGGATTGAAAGCTTTCAAAATATTCGGCAACGTCAATACCGTATGCCAATCCTCCATGCCACCACCGGAGAATGCCAAACCCCTAAACTCTATCGCAATGTGTATAATGCGCTGTGAAATAATACCATTCCCCGCTGACAATGAATCGCCAATGGCAGCTATTACATCTATATCCCCGGGTCTAAGTTCGTGTACCGTTTTGGGTGGCTGTACGGATCTCGTGTCATTCAAACTGCATGGAAATGCTTCTGTCATTGGACGCGGTGTTTGTAATTTCCCCAATTGCCAATTGTATTGTATCAGTTGTTTCCATTCCTTTTGAACATTTCGCAGTAAGATTTCTCTGCTCCACACCAATAGACCACGATAATTGTCCAAATTTGTTACCAACATTCTGCCATTGGTGGCTTCTTTGAAACTGAAGCGTGTTTTCTGTATACCGGAACGCTTCAGGAAATGATCAACTTTACTATCTTGAGAGAGAGCATTGAGCGTGGCAAGGCATCCAGACAGCATCACCAGGCAGAGTAGAAAACGACAACGCTTCATATTTTAAACAGGTACTGCAAAGAAATTAGAAATTTTATCTTGAATAGGTGGTAAGGCAAGTAAAAACGTTATATGTGACGTTGAAGTCGCCGTAGTCTAGTAGGTAGTGTGTTGGCTTATTAGACAAAAGGCCAGGGTTCGAATCCCCGGTCAGACATAAAAAAAAAAAAAGAAATTGAAAAAGAAATATTTCTTCTTCGGCGGCTTCCTCTCAGCAGATTTCTGGCAAAAGCTCTGAGAGTATATAAAATTGCCATGAAAAGTTTCTCAAAAATCTGTCGTTCGGAGTCGACTTTAAACTGTAGGTCTCGCCACTCATGTATAAAATTAACACACACAACATAAGTGGTGAGAAGCTAGGCCGTAATCCTGACTGAAGGGTTGTAATGGCCCATTATGTATGTATGTATGTATGTGACGTCACAGCGGGCTATGCGTGCGCAAGTGAGTTTTGGTAATCAAAGTTACATCTTCTACCTAATCAACTTAACCTATGATCTCTGAATTTCCTCTGAAGATATGGAATGACTCGTCCACACATCTATACACAATTTCTACAGGATCCTGTGGCAAATTTATATGAAAGTAGGTTGCGTAGCGACCATAATTTGCAAAGTTACCGACAAGGACAAGCCTCAGAATCAGGAGAGTATGACAAAACTAGGGACGAACTTGCTGTGCAGATGCGTTGGCTCTTTCATCCGGCAATGATGGCAAGGGGTGAATATTGAGGACGTTCTTCTCGAATATGACGACCATTCAGAGGATGCCAACTTCAATGGCTATACGAATTTGCAATCAAACCAACATTATTTTACGCAGCCACGACATGTGGATTGGCTTTAGAGAAAATGGAGTTGCAAACGGTTTATATATGAAATATGGAAAGCCTATCGGCCGGCTATAAACAAATTGTGGAGCCAAATAAATCTCTTTACAATTAGAAAAGACTCCAGCACAATGCCTGTTGGAACCAACAGATTCTTCTGAAATCTGAAGGACCATTTAAGTATCGTGAGTATCATTAATACACCTTATTTGCAACATCAATTTTCCTCCCCCTATGAATTCTATTAGAAGTCCAACATAATATTACTCGTATTTAGTTTTCTTTTCATCCATTGAACGTTATCCTTCTTAATCCTTTTTAAGTTTGATTTTTAATTTCTAGATACCAGACAGTAATACTTAGGCGGCATTGTTTGTAAGAACGAATTTGAGGAAAAATTGTCCTTAATTTTTCTGTAGCATTAATGCTGTCGACCACTATCACTAGTATTGTAAATAATCATAACAAAGTATTTAAATTCGATCATTAAAATGAAATTAAAAAAAAAATCATCATCGTCATTTATACCTTAATTGTTGAATTTTATGGCCAAATGATGTTTAATTGTTGCACTAAAGCTTATTTAATAATTTTTTTTTCTTTTTTTTTATTAACCTTTAATTTCACTTTCTTTTTAGATTTTTTTTTAACTTAAATTTTTAAAGAAATTCTACAAATAAAAATTCCTTAAAATACGTTCTAACTCTTCTCTAGTTTCGTAACAACTAAACTGTAGGAAAACAAATTTCATAAAATTAAATGCCGTCTCTAGTTATTATTATGGCTCAGAACGCAGATACTTTGTTAATGTTATTAAATTAAATAAAAACAAAAAAACAAAAACAAAAAACAAAACAAAAGTTATGTAATAAAAATTGTTTAGAACTTGACTTAAAGAAAAAAAAAAAAAAAAAAAAAAAAATTTTTTTTTAAACAATAACTTGAAAATGACCCAGACATTCAAATTGCAAAAACAAAAAAAAAACAAAAAATTAAACACTCAGAATACATTTTCAAAATGATATTTAAACGGCTACAAATAAAACAAAAATTGATAATGCCGAGATATCTTTAAAAAGTGTGTGCACACTTGTACTAAAGCAGTGGTCACTATATGATGATGTGGTAAGTTCTATTCGAGGGAACGTTTGTTACCATAAAGATTATATAACATGAGGTCTGGTCCATCAATCATTGAAAACTATAAAGGCTTACTTACAAACGAATTAAATTTTTTCCTTCTTAAGACTTTAAACGCTTAGTGAACTGTGGATGAAGTTGTCATATTCTAGTATGTAGTGTGTTGGCTTATTAGACGTGAAGCCACGGTGCAAAACTCAGGTTGACATCTCCAGCAAACCGAAATATGGGACTACATAACAAGTGAGGTCTGGTCATCAATGGCCATTGAAAACTCGATAACAGGCCTTACGCTCTCAACAACGAAATTAAATCTTCTGTTCCTTCCTCTAAGACATTTAAACGCTTAGCTGAACTGCTGGCTGAAAGTTGCTCATATCTCTAAGGTATCGTAGGCAGCTGTCAGTTGCGCCTTATTAGCACGTGCAAGCCACGCGTGGCAAAACTCAGAGACGCTTAGAGCATCTCCCAGCAACCCGAAATCCTCAGACAGAACGATACCCGATCGTCTGGACCGGACTTTCGGGCCTCTCGGCCTTATTTCTCTGGCAAAGAACTCTAAAGGCAAAATAACAAATGTCGTGAAGCGCTTCCTCACAAGTCTACTCTTGTCGGAATCTAGTTTAAAGCCTCGGACAGGTCCCCGCCGGCTCTAGTTAGAAATTAACACAATTCAACGTATCGGCTGTCGTGAGACAACTAGGGACTCACGATTCGTCATGTCTGGAGAGGGTCTGTACACTGTCCCGAATTATGTATGGTACCCTGTTCACCGAATGAAGAGCAGACCGGGCGCTCGCCACCGAGTCGCGACCAAACTCGCGGTACTGACAGACTTCTGGGGAACTAGAGTGTTTAAATAACGAGGCTTCTGTCAAGAGTGCATTTGGTAGAAGCACATGCGACATGACGCAATCTGTAGGCAGAAGGATATCGTTGATCTGACAGAGGGCTGCACCGCCCCGCACCGGTTAAGCCGCTCATCTTTCTTCAACTTCCTCTTATAACCCTTCCTCTTTAACCTCTCCTTGCGACTGGAATCCTATGTGGATTCAATGATTTTTGCGGAAAATGTTCTTACACACAAAAATAACGCTCACTCCAACGTAGATGGAACGAACGCTTGCAAGCAGTCTTACCGAGCACTACATGACTCTACGAAAGCAGCAATATACGTTCGTTTAATATGCGCTGGATTGCGCAGGGTCAGTAGAGGCCATTATTGGGTATCCTGTAGAGTGAAATATTCCTCGAGTCTAGATGGCGAATAACTCAAGGCCCATCGACGAAGTTCTGCACAGTTCCAGTCTTCAATTCGACAAAGCGAACCAACCGAACCGTGACTAGCCTCGCCCTAATTTTATAGTCCTGGCTGCATACCATATGCGGAGTCTCAGGATCTTCTAACACTGTAACCTCTTGCGAAACTTGCATGCTTACTCTGTAGAGGAAATAAGGTCACACATTTAACTGCTCGCCAGGATTGGTGATTCATAGGGTAATAAGCAGGCTGTATATTCGGAAAGCAAATTCTTTGATAATCGGCGATACTTAGTGGAACGGGAAATACAGGGGACACGTCATTACGCTGCCATTTCGAATTTATCCTCTTTCCGGAGACTACACGAACAGAAAATATACGACATCTCTGGGCAAATGAAGATACACAGCGCAGCAGAAAAAAAACGTCACACCGGGACCAGTGATATGGAATTCACTAACGAATAAGGAACACGTAGATAGAGCTACGAGAAGGGGGACACCTCTTAAAGGAGGGATGCTAGTAGGTGGGAAAAATACACACGCTTAGAAAAATCTAATATATAGTGCAAGAAAATCTACGAGACGAAGATGAGAAGATCCACTATATACTGAAAAACATCAAATCGATGATTTCAAGAGATACAAATAAATCATGAACTTTGTAGTGGTTAAACATACAAAAAAACGGAAGAAAGCAGCAATTAGAGCTTAAGTCAAGGCGGCATCCTTATGAATGACATGAGCCCTAATATAGCTCTTGATAAAAAACAAGATTCCTCTACGAGCTGACATCGCCAGTAGCCACAGACCATAAGCACTGGGTAACTAGAAGATGAGAATGGAATGAATTTAGACAATCCTCAGGAAGCCTGTGAAGAACTACATTATGTAAAATATGGAAATTAATATGTGTAAAGTATATCTGAATTATCTGGGAACACCAAAGAAATTGGGGCAAATGATACTCCAAAAACTTATGAATAAGACATCATTTAGATGGACGAACAATAATACCAATAAACCATCACGATGTGTATTAATGTAATTTACAAAGCAACAAGATAAACAAGAATCTGTAATGAAAGTTGATAATTAGCCCGTGCGAATATGTACAAACAACACTTAGGCAGCATCTCAAACAAATATTCCTGATACAAGACACTACAATAGTTACTGGTGAGTATCCCTTTATAGCAGAAGGCTTTCCGCCGATTTCGGTGTGTCGTTTTCGGCACATACAGATGGTAGACTTGTTAACTGAAGTCTTTCACCGAAGTTCCTTATCTTATGAGGCTAGGTTGTGCCAAATATCCCAGAACAGGCATTTCCGTCCACCCACAAGCAGGCATGACTTAGGGACTTGTATGAAGAAGATCTTCTACCACGAAGTGAATGAATATTTAAAATAGGAACAACAATGTAACTAAGCTTAGACAAGCCTCAGTCTGTCGCACCAGGATTACTGCAGAATCTGCCTTAATGTGGAGGAAACAGAAACGGTACACTGTACTAATACGACATCCAAACACCATTCACAACGAAATATGAAAAAATATTTCTTTCGGCAAGTAGTTCTCATCAATCTTCGACAAAAAAAAAAATCTGATAAAAAATATAATTTCCATGAAAATGTTCTTCAATTTGTTGTTTAAAGTCGACATTAAACTGCAGGTCCAGCCACTCATGGGTAGAATTAACATCTACCAGATGGGTGCTGTGTGAAGCTACGTTGTAATCCTGACTAAAGGGTTATAGTGACCAATTAAGCTAGAAAAGAGTGCAGACATTCAAATTTATAGAGATTTTAATGGTAATGATAATTTCAATTACAATTTATAGCTCATTTAGAAGTTGCCTATGGCCATTCAGTGATATTTGCCAAAAATCTTTGTGACAATTTACAAATCTCGACTAAAAAAATCAAAAACAAAAGCAAATAATTTTTTTTTATTTTTTTTTTTTATTCCAGAGTTCAAATAAACATGAACATGAAAATAAAGTAAATGAACTTGAAAAAAAGTGATCCAACTTTAGTTTTTTTTAACGTAGCACATGCTTTAATAAAAAAAAAAAAAATTTGGTTTAAATATGTATTAAAGGCTACAAGGTGTCAAGCCCATCAGTAATTTCGGCAGTAACATCATCTTTTTTTTTATTTTATTTTATTTATTTTTTTTAACAACCCAATGAATTTAAATAATTTCATTCCTATGATTACCAAATAATTGTCATTAATAAGTGAATCATCATTATCGTCATCATCATGAACATGATCATTATAATCACAATCATCATCTATCTACCCAATGAACTTGCTGTAGTTTAATAAACTTTTTTTATATAATTTTTATGATTTTGTTCTATGTTTTTTTTTTATCACTGTTTGCCATCAATGCGTACGTTTTTTTAGTTTCAAAAATAAAAAAATAAAATAAAAAAAACTTTTGCTTTTTATTTATGTTTTATAGTGTTTCCAGTGGGTTCTACATTTAGCCTGAAATACTTTTAACCACGTTCTTTTAACAATTCTTAAGAATTTGTTAATAAAAATATTTTTTATTTTTTTTTATTAATAATTTCAATTCGTTCTCTTCTCTTTATTTATTCGCATTTTCTCTACTCTACTCTGAAACACTGTTTTTGTTTTGTTTTTTTAAGATTTATTTTTAAATTCTTAAGTAATTTATTTACTCTACGTTTAGTGCAAATAAAACTTAAAATTTTTTTTTAATTTTTAATTTCTGTTTAGTTTCTGTTGTTTGTTTAGACATCTAATTTACCGGAAATATTAAATAATCATGAGAACTTTACTTAAATAAATAAATAAATAATAAATGATTTTTAATTTTAGTCTTCCAGCCTTCTATTAACCCTTTAAATTGGAAATATTATCGACCAATAGGGGGAAACATTTCCAAAAAATTTCTTCAAAATTGTTTTCAAATTCCGTAAAGTCTTTCAAATCAGATTTCCTACATTTACAGCCCTAAGCAGTATATACAGTGAGCGTCAAAAGTAACGGTACATTTAAAAAAATGTACACATTAATAAATTACCGTTATTTTTATATTAAAATAGTTTCATTGCCAGTTTCTAAAATTGAAAAAACAAAAAAAAAAATCAAAAAATTTTCAAATTTTGTCAAATTTTTTTCGGGCACTCTCTTTAAATCGTAAAAGTTGCATTTGGTGATTATTAGAATTTTATCCTTAGTGTACAGTTTCTTTTGACGTTCACTGTATGTGTAGAGAGACTTTTGGTTCACAAGTTAATGTGAAATATCATCGAAATGCCATTATTTGTCAGGATAGAGCGGATTCCTAGGTAGAGCGCATTTCAAAATGTTGTATTTTCCATAGTCATGACACAGAAATCAGGCTTAATTTAACTAATGGCATATGTTACATTGGCTTGTGACTTATTTGCCTCTACATACATACATAATCTGTCACTATATCCCCTTTAGCTAGGATTACGACCTAGCTTCTCACGTTACTTCTATTGTGTTTGTTAATTTTATACATGGTTGGTGGAATCTACTGTTTAAAGTCGATTCCGAACGATAGATTTTTAAGAAACTTTTTCATGGTAATTTTATTTACTCTGAAATTTTTTGCCAGAAATCTGCTGAGAGGAAGTCTACGAAAAAATATTTTTTCGTTTATCGGTTTGTTGGCCATGTCTGACCGAGGGTTTTGAACATTGGCCTCACATCATATAAGCTAACACACTACCTACTAGACAACGGTGAATTATTATGCTACTTGAAAAATTTCAAAAGAAACAGTTTAACGGGGCTTAATTGCTCAAACACTATGGCCAGCTCACATCAACTCCATTTGACATGACCACAGCCGTAAATCGTTCATCGTGAAAATCCAATGTAACATGAAATGTGTTGCACATAACACCGATCTGTTGAAACAACATGTCGTTGTTGTTCAGATCATGCAGTTCAGACCACTAAAAGTTTCGTTCGCCATTGACAGTAATATGCTATGTCCTAATCACCTGCGCCCCTAGTCTAAAACCCACACTCAGCAGTGACTTTTTTGTTATGCATTGGACGTATTTGGGTCTTATGAGGAGTAGTATTGTCCCTTATTCAACAATTTTGTTCGTTCACGTAGCATTCATTTCATTCAGAAATGGGCCTCATCGCTGAAAGCGATTTGCGCTGAAATTTAGTGGCAGTTGCCAACTGCTCCAAAGCCCATTCGAATACACGTCGTTGTCTATGGTCTCCGATGGTGATGTTGCAAAAGAGCTATCTCCTGCAGCGGCAGGATATGATAATCCCTGGAGACTTCATAACCATTTTACTTCTGGTAACTATGCGTATATCACCATACAATATATTCTAACATTAGAACAGTGAACAGCGGCCATTATTTCAGCCAGAGAGGCACTTTATTAATAGGGCAATGTAAAGGCCAATCTAAGGATTCAACTTGTTTGAAAAAATTTCATGTGTCAGCGAGTACTGGCATGATGTTCTCCTAGGGGGTATAAACTGTTGTCTTTATAGGATGTTTTTCAGTTATCGCGTAATTATAGGTGTATTCACTACATTTTTTCACTACATTTTTGCCTGACCATATAACTTCTATGCCTGTATGGTGTTTTGGTTCTCAATCTCTTTGCTTGTAGCCTATTTGTTTCGCCAACATGAGTGTGGTGTTTCTCTACCTACTTGAGGATAGTATACAGCACCCCTGAACATAATCGCCACCATTCTTTAAAATAACACTTACTAGGTCCTGTAGAACTAGTTGGTTTGATCATAAACACGTAAAGGCAGTAAACATATTGAAGTTGATAACACGGTTTAGGTCCAGTGCTATCTTAAAACAATTAAGAGCAGTTGCCGTATTACGTGGTTCTGTCGTGTATCTTCATGTTTCAACTTTGTTTGTTGGCCAATATGATTCTAAAGCTTTTTGGTGTTATTGACTCTCTATCGTGTTGGGAGTGTTAAGAGGTTGCTAAACGTTCTTATGTGAGGTTATTAGACAGTGATAAAGGACTTAGACAATGATGAACTGGCATGATCAGAAACAGCTTTGGCTGCAACAATAAAATAGAGGTCAGTAAAATCACCAAAGGCCTTTTATTATTGAGGAATGCTATGTAACATGGGTGGTACATCAGACTGTATTTTCGCTACAGCTTTGTTGCCAAGGTTCTTTCCGACACGCACAGCACATAAAAAATTTTAAGCATAAGTAGTAGGAAGTTGAGAGCTATTACATGAATCTTAAGGGGTTCAAACCCGGTATATCTGTGATTTCTATGGGTTATGTATTGTTTTCTCGCTGTAGTCCTGTAGGTAGTGCGTTGGCTTATTAGATATGAGGCCTTGGTTCAAACACTAGGCCAGACATCTCCTACAAAACGAAATATAAACAAATATTCTGTTGGCGATTGACCCTCAGCAGATTTCTGACGAATACACTGAGATTAAAGAAATTCCCATGAAAAGTTGCTCAAAAATCTTTCGTTCGTTCGGAATCGACTACAAACTTTAGGTTCCGCCACTCATGTATGAAATTAACACACACAACATAAGTATTGTAAGAAGCTAGGTTGTTATCCTCGCTAAAGAGTTGTAATGACCAATCTTGTTGTGTATGTGGAGCTAGTGGTGGTAGCAAATTGAGCAACTTTGTACTTCCTTGCACGTAGTAACAATGAAGTTACATTGTCTGTTTGTAGCTGCTCTAAAAGGCTTACATCGGCTCTTTAACACTTTCATCGATTTCATCCAGACTTATTTAATATGCCAGGCAATAATTAAATTGGTTTTCCAAAATTTTCTATTTAAACCACAAAATATTTTTGTTTTGTTTTGTTGTTGCCAAAAAAAATAAGATAAAAAAAAAGCTAAGAAAAGAAAATATTTTCTATGCAAATATTACCTGAAAATATTTTATGCTGAGATATTTAACTAAAAACAGTACAAAATTCTCAAGAAAGTACGGCCTGCCTGCCATGTGAAGATATTAAACATAACTTGCCAGTTTTATAGAATTTCAATTAATATTCATACACCATGGATATTAATTTAGAACAGGGGGGAGGGGGGCAAAATAAAGGTAAAGAAATGAATTTTACTTTAACCAAAAATAACTTTGTATAGAGAGAGAGAGAGAGAGTCTATATATCGAATAAACATTAATTCGGAAAATCTGTTTTCATTTAAGGCTGGCATTTAATATGGTTTACACTTGCTATACATATTGCCTAGAAAACATATTGGCCAGGTTAGTTGAAAGGTGTCTGATAAGCAAGTAGTTACAGTAGCAAATATTTACTTCCATCGTATGCCAGCAAAGTAACATGCAGCAGTGATAACCAGCAGCATAAGCCGGGGATGGATAGTAGTTTCAGTAGCTTCGATAGTTTCGTTTATAAACTCTTGTATTGACAGGTCTATTGTTGTTTTTGTTTGCCATAAGATAAGAAAGTCAAGTCAATTTTTGTCTATAAAATATATCGGTTTATCAACATACATATAAACATACAATACATACATACAATACGTTTATGTAAATTGAATATTTTTTTTACCAACTTATCCTGCTTTTCCTGCTTCGATTGCTCATCAGCAACAGGAAGTGTTTGTTTTCCCCCCCATATACATACATACATACATACATACATACATACATGAACAGAAGATAAATTTAATTGCAAACACTTCATCTTAATATTTAATTAAATATTAATAACAGCTACACACATACAAACCTATCTATCTGCCTGCCACTCACACACACATACAGGCAACAAAATATTTAAATTTCAAGAAATTCTTTCGATTTCATAAGGCATTTGGAAACATCATACTGAAGATATGGAATGAATCCAGCATTAAGGAAGAGCACAGCATATGTACATATGTACGTTTCTATTCCCATAGCAAGGATTTTCTTATTTAGTCGTTTGGAAAACCACACAACAATTGAAAAGATAGACGAACAACAACAACAACAACAACAACAAAAATTTTAATGTTCATAGAATTTGGCATGGCATGTTGAACAAAATTAAACAATAATAAGGCAATAAAAACAAACAATTGCTCACGATAGATCACATACATACATAACATACATACATCATACATACATACATAATACATACATACATACATACGTAGCACTACATCATACGCGTACATATTAATATGATAAAGAGGTTAATAAAATCATTTAAAATCTTAAAATTTTAATTATGAACGAAAGCAAGGGGGGTAATTGGAATCTGTTTTAAGTTCATGAAATTATTAAAACAAATAAAATGGGGGGAGGGGGTTTTCACACGAAGCAATTAAGAACATCCTTTCAAGAATACCCAATATTGCCTTTTAAGGCAGATATGTCACATGGCAAGAATTCTTCACATTTACGATCAACGTTTCGATATCCTGTGATATTCAAATATCTGGCACGTAACAAAAAGAGTTGACTGAACCGGAGCTTGCTCACTAGGCAAGTTTTTTTCCGCACTAATACGGAGCTTGGTAGATGATGGACTAGTGATGAAACTATTTGAGCTGGGCATTGAGTGGCAGGAGACTTTATGACGTCATTCAATAAGATCTTGAGATTTAAAGTCGATGGCACATATCAGTGGAGTTGAGATTAAACCCACCAAGAGCGATGTTACTGCTACTTTAGTGCTAACGAACCGGCAGTAAAAGAGGGCACAACGAAGTATATGTTACCAACAAGTAGACACATGCGATGTATGGAATCTCAGATTACGGCCGATAACTATACATTCAATATAGTCAAAGAATTTTTTTCTTGGCTCTGCCATTGCCACCGAAAATGATGTCAGTCTGGAGATCAAGCGCAGGCTTACTCTTGAAAACAGGCACTAGTATGGTCTCAATAGGCAATGGAGTAGCAGAGACCTCTCTCGTACGACGAAACTAATACTCTACAATACTGTCATCCTCCTCGTGCTTTTTTACTTTTAAGTACTAAGAACAGATGCAGCAGTCTTGAGGGTATCCCAGAGCATAGTCCAACGTAAGATCTTCGGTCCAGTGCGAGTTGGTAATGATTTCTGCTTTCGATCCAACAATTACCAATGTGAGCTCCTCAACGATGTAGACGTTGTGCAGAGTATAAACATTTAGCAGTTGCGCTGGTTCGGCCATATCTTTCGAATGAAGGACGATGCTCCGGCGAGATGGGCATTTAATGCGGGGATTTGTGGAAGTCGGCGAAGGGAACGGCCTTGTTTGCGTTGGAAATACCAAAGCGGGGACGCATTGTCATCAATTGGTGTGACAAACTGGCGAAGGCGCCTGGAAGAATGCGTTAAGGCAGTCCCGAGATCTGTTAATCGGTTTGTCAATTGACAAATAAGTAACTAAGAAGGAGCATACGTTGCTGTAGTCTACTTGGCAGTTTGTTGGCTTATTAGACATGTGGCCTCGGTTCAAACACCAGGTCAGATATCTCTAGCAAAAAAAAATATATGAAAAAATATTTTTTCGGCGACTTCCTCTCAACAGAAAATACTCCGGGAGCAAATAATAAATCGCCGTGAAAATTTTCTCAAAAATCTGCTACTCGGAGTCGACTTTAAACTGCTGTTGTTGTTGTAACAGCTCTGCTGTTGTTTCCAGACATTTTTCCCTTGGGAAAAAACTTCCGGTTGAAACAGCTTTCGCT
>QOCX01000282.1:220934-238425 GCA_005959815.1 Sarcophaga bullata | reverse complement strand
ATTCTTGGCCGATTTGTGGTCGGGACGTTCCAGAGCGTAGATCCGATTGTCGTAGGAACCAGTTTAACAACACAAGTGGTTCGAATCCTAACTGAAGTGTTGTAATGTCCAATTAAGTAAATAAAGTAACCGGACTTTTTACAGGACCTGCAGATTCAATGAACATTTATTCAGAATGATGATCATCTCTTAGCCAATGTGTAAATACTTTGACGATATGGCAATGACTCATTATAATATATATTTGGAACCTGTGAGTCTGTCATTCATTTCAGGAACACCTCGTACGTGTTAGGTGCTGAAATAGGGAATTATTTTTGTTGTCACCAAAAAAACATGCGGAAGTTTGTAGGGGCAACAGGATTAGGGAGACATTATAAGGTTATCTATACAAAGTAGAGCGTATAAACAGTTGACTTCTGTTATTATCTCTGAATAAGAAATCAAATCAGAGCCTTGCTTTTATTAAAGGCCCCTTAATAACTTAACGACCTACTTAAGCTTTAAAAACACTGTTGCCGATATTGTCTTGCTTTAAATATCATTGAACACCCTTTTTTTTGGGCGAAAGAAACGTACGATAATCACAGACAACAACAGTAATAACCACAAAGTGTTTACAATGAGGATGAAAGAAGAAGAAAAAAAAAACAGAAACAGAATTAAACAACGACAACAAACAAGCAAGCAAGTATACCTTAAACAGGCAAATAAAATGGATAAGAAAAGCGCAAATACATACAAGAATTTGCTACAGTCGTACAGGCGGCTGGTATGTGGAAGTGTGCAGTCATTTATAATTAAATATCGTACGTACGTACGTACTTCTTCATTTACGTTTTTATGTCGTGTTGTTTTTGGTGCTTTTTTTTTTTTGGTTGGTTGTGGTGTAGTTGTTGTTGTTGTTGTTGTTGTTGTTGTTGTTGTCGGAATACGCAAGCAAATAATAAAATTACAATTTTATGTTGCAGCAATATTACAACAATCATGCCACTCCATCTCGCCACACCACCATTTTACCATTCACCACCATTGCCGACAACAAGAACAGAAACAACATTAAGAACAAATTATTAATTGAGGTCGTTATATAAAGTATTTCTTCGTTAATGTGGCACTTTATATACATACAGACACACATACATATGTACATACATACATACGTACATACATTGTATACGTATATAAACATGCAATTACTTTAACATTCTTATTAAAGCAACAAGGGAAAGTTTTAAATTCGTTTGTTGCAAGCGTGTGTGTGTGTGTGTGTGTGCGAGTGTGTTTTATTTTTATTTTTTCCTGCAAGGAAATGCATCTTTATGCATCACTGGTTGCCGCTTTTTGTTTTTTTTTCTTTTTTTTTGCTGCACTGCACAAATGAGTGTCTGGAATTTAATTCATTTCATTAAAATGTTGTTATGCATTGTTGCTGTTGTTGCTGCTGCCATTGCATTTCGGGATTTATGAGATAAAATGATCGTTTATACACACAGTAGCACAAAGAAGCCAACCGTATTATCGTATGCATACATACATACATACATACATACATACATACGTATATATTTCGATCATAATCATAAATTTAAAAATTTCATGTAATTTTTGCCCTTCTCTTCTCTTCTCGTCTTTATTTTTAACGATTTTCGTTGCCTTAATTTTTTTTTTAAATTTTTATTTGCCTTCTAAAGGGAGATTTTTAGTTGAAAGTGATATAAACAAGTGTAAAGTTTTTCGGAAAATATTTTTTTTCGAAAATTTTTAATGAAAATTTATGTTATTGAACACAATATTCTTTCTCTTTCCTTTTTTTATTGAAATTGAATTTGAATTTGTTTTTCAAAAAAATAGTTTTTCCTTGTACATCATATTCGAAACGCTTGTGTATGAGAGTTTGTTTGTTTGTTTGTTTTTTTCAATTTTTATGTTTCAAGGTTGATTGATTATTTCTTCATTCTATAAGCGGAGATAAGGTTAATTTGTTACGAAACTTACATACTTTCGTTGCGCCTAAGTGAAGGTGTTGACATCACCTGTTCGTTGGCTTGTTATATAGCACACAGGGCAGGCTCATATGCTTCACATAATAAGAAAAGTTTTCAATGACATGTGATATTAAAAAGTAAAGAAAAGAAGCGAAGGAGGATGCATTAATAACTTACAGCTGCTTCCTTAACTCAATTTCCAAACATAATCAACATAAAGTTTCATTTTAATATTCTAGGAAAATTTTCTTCGTAGGAAACTATTTACAATATCAAGGCGATAGTATTTTTTCATGGAGGAGATAAGGTTATAAGGTTAATCAATTTAGTTGAATAGTAAGTTTGATTAGATTAGATTGAAGTGGAGTGCTAGATTTGGCACCAAAACTCACTTGAGCACACATAGCAGCCCATTGTGCTGCCACGGGTAAGCACAAGCCCTATACTGACCGAACTGACCATCAAACTCAACGAAGAAGCTGGTCAGCTTAAGAAAAATTAAAGAAAAATTCGATTTCAATTCGTCAGTATTACGATGCAACTCCACAGTGGAAGATTAGGCAAGATTTTCTAAAATTATAAGTTGCACATAAGCCTGAAGTTGAGCACAATATGCTACTGCAAGCCAATAATCAGTCAGCAAGAAGACAGTCGTTGTACTAAACCATTTGATACAATTGCATACATACACACATAACATCTTTAGGCATTACAACCTTTCAGTCAGGCTTACAATCTAGCTTCTCATACCACTTATGTTGGGTGCGTTAAGGTTTTTATGCACGGAGTGCCGGAACCTACAGTTCAAAGTCGAATCCGAAAGACTTACTTACTTACTTACTTAATTGGCCACTAACAACCCGATTAACGGATTTCGGCCTGCTGCAATACATCCTTGCAAGCGCTTCTGCTTCTTGCGCACCAGTTGGTCACACCAATCGATGACTGGGCTTCCTCGATTTGGTCCTTCCAACGGATACAAGGTCGTCCTCTTTGCCGACTTCTGCAGATCCCTGCATCAAATACCCGTCTCGCCGGAGCATCCTGCTCCTTTCGCATGACATGGCCGAGCCAGAGCAGTCAACGTCTATGTCGTTGAGGAGCTCNNNCCGAAAGACAGATTTTTGAAAAAAATTTTCCTGGCAATTTTATTTTACTCACCGTGTTTTAACCAGAAATCAGCTGAAAGGAAGTCACCGAAGAAATATTTTTTATTTCGATTTGTTGGTGATGTATGTGCTTGGGTTTGATTTGTGGTCCCGTGTCTTATAGATTACAACGACTTCTAAATCCAGTTACTAACCTCAGGTTATTTATGGAAATTTTAAGGTACAAATCAAGTCTCCTTCATTTGCATTCACTTCCCAAACGTTTAGCTTGTCTCAAAACCATTTAGTTTGAGAAGAGTTTCCGCTAGTGACTCATTTTCGCGGATTCCCATACCTGGCTGCTTGAAGTCTCTTTAAAGGCCCATACTCATTTCAAAAGATGTGAGGATGATAGCATACTTGCGAAATTCCTCATCGGCTCGCAGTATTTCTTCTGATTTCAGTAGATTTCTGGCAAAAACTCTGAGAGTAAATAAAAATGGCCATGAAAAGTATCTCAAAAATCTGGTGTTCAGAGTGGACTTTAAACTGTAGATCCTATTCAGTGATATTCTTAGATACTTAAGCTTCGGTTTCCGTGGTATTATGGCACTCAAGTGTCAGATATTTTCTTACTAAGAAGGATTCCTATATCCCGCAGTTTTGTGCTCTTAGCTGACCTTAACCTCAAACCCATTAACATGCATTATCAACTTTCTATCTCAAGATCTCATTGAATGACGTTATAAGGAGTTTCTATATCTACACCAACTGCATATGAAACTCCTGGTAGACAATGTCCTTCTCTGACAGTTTCATCAGCACAAACACCACAGACAAACTCCACGTTAGTAAAGAAAAAATCCTGTCTTGTGAGGAATCCCAGCTTCTGCTGACTCTTTTTATTTCCTTCCATATGCATGATTCCTTAGATCGTGCCATCTAGACGGATATGATAGGATATCACAGGATATCACAGCATATCACATGATGCCTCCGGTTGAAAAATAGTTCTAATATTTGAAGAATTCTTTCCATGTGAAACCAATATTTGCTACAACTGGACCACATACATACATAATTTACAAAATTGGGCATTACAACCCTTAAGTCAGGATTACAACATAGCTTCTCATACCACATATGTTGTGTGTGTTAATTCTATACAAGAGTGGCTGGACCTGCAGTGTAAAGTCCACTTCGGATTTTTAAAAAACCCTCTGATTCTCAGAGTTTTTGCCAGAAAATTTTTTTTCGTATTTCATTTTGTTGGAAATCTCTGATCTGGCTTTGACCGTGGCTTTCATGCCTAATAAGCGGTAGTGAGCTGAGACAATCGCAATAATGCTATAGATGGACATATGAATTAAGGACAAAAGGAAACCAGCAGAGCCAATATATACCACAAGTGTCCTTATGTTGCACCGCTACTGGAGAATAGCCCTTTTAATAGACACAATCGAATCCCCTATGGCCCATAACATTTCTCTAGCATCCATTGATGAGCATAAAACGTCGGAAGGAAGCTTTGCGATCCAAATAAAACAGGAGATGTTATGCCATGAATTCAGCTTGAAATAAATTTGCAGTGGTCAGGCAGTGAAGTTAGTAGGAAAAGAGTACGTGTTTGGTTCCCGAGCGATATTTTTGTGACCGTTTAGGAAACATGGACAAAGGATACAAAGGGTATTTGATAACCAGCCCAACTTGTGAGTGTTTAGTTCTTATGTGACTCAGGCTAACTCAAACAAAATATGGGATGGCCATGGTAAACTGAATCAGCTAGGCAGAGGAAATAAAGATCGTGTTTCTTAGATTCCAAGTGATGTGGAAATGCAAGGCAATGAACGGGCTTGTGGAAAGAGAAGCTTCTACACCAAAGCTTCCTTAAAGGAGTTTCCATAATCTTAGCAAACTAAAGACAGAAATGCAAGGAAAATCCTAGGAGTCTAGATTGGATAAGACAATCTAAACTATTGATAAGTAATTATAGAGAGGCGAAGGTTGAGGCATGCATTAGACTATCCTGGAATAGCTTGAGGATAGCGTAGGACCTTATAATAGCATTGAAGATTACCCAAATATGTGTGTAGAATTGAATTTACTTCAAGCCCAATGTGAAGATCTGCATTAGGAAAACGAGTCTCCACAACATGTACTTCATACTTGTGAGGAAACATTTAGTTGCTAATGAAGTACTAGCTGGGACGCTATACTTACCGATACTCACACTAAATCACAGTTTCCTGAGGTTCATAAAAGTAACAGGAATGCTCAGAGAAGTACAAGAGTTTGCCTGGATGCGAATTGTACTTCTACACGAAAATAATGGAAATGCTTGATGATAATCATTTAAAAAACGCCAGTCAAACTGGAAGTAAATTCGTGGATTTTTTTATTCTGAAGTTATGACTGGTTAAACCAAAATGTGACATGTCACGTTAGCTTTATAATCTGTTAAGTATCCTTTGTTATATAAAAAAGAAAATCCTTTTTATTCTCGTCGAGTATAATCCTTAGGGACCAAGCAAAAAAAAAGAATTCTAGAAAAGTGGTTTAAAAACGGTTCCACAGCTGCTGGGAAGTGTTACTTCCATTCATTTATTAGAAAATTGTATTTAAACTTAGAAACAGCAAATGAATAAAATAATGAGGAGTTATAATTTGAAACAGAAATTTGATGGAAATTCATTAATCACTTGAAAAGTAACACAAGCACGCACGCACGCAATTTGGTTTGTGCACAGCAGCCCTTAAAACCCTCTTTAAAAAAAACGCACGCCGGCTTTAAACCCCAGCGAAATGAATTTTAAAGCTGTGAATGGAAAATAATTTTCATCATTTTCCTTTAATGAAAACACAAGTCAATGACCTGAAAAAATTCCAAGTGTTCTGTGTGTTCATCAAAGGGAAAATATTTTGCCTTCATAAATGCATAGAGAATGAAAAGAAAGTAAAGAGCAGAGCAGAGCAGAGAAAAGCAGAGAAAAACCCACCCCAATAATTATGATTTGAAATTTCACTGTGATTTCAGTTTTAATGTCTTTAATAAAATCATAATATTTTTGGGCAATTAAAAACACCTAAAAACGTTAAGAATTTCCTTGAATTTCCTTAAATTTTTATAATTTTACCACCGTAAAACACATGCCACACATACTTAGCGTATGATTTTTACGTTTTTCCACTTTTCTACGTTACAACCCCATTACAGCCGTAGCACAGAACGATTATACCCCTGGGTAAATGGATTTCAGAGGAACGGAAAACAAAAATAAAATTAAAACGAATTGCAATTGTTAAAGAAACAGATCAGGAATAACACCAATAGCAGCAGCAGCAGTGACAGCAGCAGTGACAGCAGCAGTGGCAGCAGCAGCAACAACATCAGAAGCTGTATCCTATGGCTTCTACACGTACGTACACATTAAATCGTATACAACTGTGGCAACAATTAAATTTCCACATGAGCTGCATTTAATGTGCTACTGATTTTCAACATCTGTTTTCATTTTACTCAATGATTTCAGATTCAGTTTTCATTTGCATTTTTTCTTTATTTCTCTCTTTTAAGTCTCTCTGTTGTCTCCTTTTTGATGTACATAGCTGTGAAGGGTTTTCATAAACAAAAATTCCTGATTATTTTCCTCAAAAAAAATATTCAAAATCTTTAGATTTTTAAGTCATTTTACGGAATTATTATCAAAGAGGAATAAAAAAAAATAAAAAAATAGGAATTGAAGACGGTAGTTTTTTTTCGGAAATGCCATGCGAAAATTAACATGTGGAAAGGAATTTATCAGACTAAAGGGGAAAGTATACCAAATTTCGTATTTCTTTGTATTGCAGATGACAGTCAAGAGGATAACAATTTTCTGGATACCTACACTCTTACAGCCAACAGTCAACGACCCAAAAACCAGCTAGTTTTCATTTTTAAGGACTAGTCTTGGCAATTTTGGATGCAGAGGCAATGCTTAACGAATATTTCATTTCAATTCATTGCAGAACTCCTCTCGGTTGGCCCCTGACTCGATATATAATTATCCGGAGCTTATGAACAATTTTGGCAATTGATGCAGTATTTTCGACATCCTTCTACTTCTACATCACACAGCAGTAATGGGATAAAAGTACCCTGTTTATCTTAGTTCTCTTGTAGAGTTGCAACGAACCCCATTCCACGTTAATTACATACACACATACATAATTGGTCATTACAATCCTTCAGCCAGAATTACGACCTAGCTTCTCACACCACTTATGTTTTATACGATAATTTTATACATGAGTGAGCGAGACTTACAGTTAAGACTTACTTCGAATGACTGATTTTTTGAGAAACTTTTCATGGCAATTTCATTGACTCTCTGAAATCAGCTGAGAGGAAATGGCCGAAGAAATATTTTTCAAATTTTATTATGTTGGAAATGTCTGCCCTGGGGTTTTAATCTAGGCTTCACGACTAATAAGACAACACGCTACTTACTAGACTACAGTGACTACCACGTTAATTAAACTTTACTTTTCCGAGTTTGTTTTAATGTGCTGACTGGATCAATCCGATTATAAAGAACAATGGATATGAATATGGAACAGATCTTTCAATATGCTCTTGCAATCTTTAAATATGAAGAAAACTAATTTGGCATTTAAGATTTCATAGGACTTTTGTTTTTCGTTTAAGAAGGCCTTCAGATATCACTATGTGTGGCTTACAACAACTGTCAAATGTTTTAAATGCCTTCTCTGTGTGGAGTGCATCCGAAATCAGTCTGAATTGATTATCGCTTTGGTTTGGAGATTATTAGTATACAAGGAAATGACTCACGATCTGGGTGGGAAAGTTCATATAACATTCACAAGTGATGACGTGACCATGGCCCTCCCAAAATCGCTCTTTAGAAAATATTCAATGTGGCCATGACCTGTGTTGCATTTAGCCGCATCATATTGAAACCGCATAACCTTGGTACTCAGATCATGTAATATAAGTCCAACTTAAGAGTGTATCTACGATCCATAGATCCGCCGTTGGCCTGGCGAAAGATGTTTTCAAAGAAATATGTACCAAAGCGGCCTAACCAAAATCTACATCAAACAGTGATGATTTTTTCATGATGTGTTTGAGGCTCTTGGATCTCTGACAATTTTGTCTGTTCATAAAACTCATTCATTTAGAAAGGGGCCTCGGTGTTGAAGATGATTTTTCGCTAATAATTATGATCAGTTGCCACCACCTCCAGACCCCGTTCAAAGAACACACGTCGTTGTTTATGGTTCCCCATGGCCATTTTTGCAACACAGACTGAATAAATAACATTGATTTCACAAATGTAGCTTCAACATAATTGTTAATGCTTAATATCGGACGTCCTTGTTGGAAGAAGAATTTGCAAGTCTTCTAATTCTGCTAGGTTGGTAGGCAAGTATTGTCGTAACGTGGATATTAAAACCATTTATCCAGGATTACAAGCTAGTTTCTCACACCACCTACGTTGTTTGTGTTAATTTTCTCCATTAATGGCAGAACCTAAATTATAACATCATTTCCAAACGACAGTTTTTTTTAAGGAACTTTTCATGGCAATTTCATTTATTTTAAGAAAACTTGCCAGAAGGCCGCTGAGATAAAGTGGCCATACAAATATTGTGTCATATTTCGTTTTATTCGAGAGCAGGGATTTGAACCACTTTCAATACAGTCTCTACTTGTCTACGGCAACTTGAAAATTCATTCCTAAACTCTAAGTTCCTCTTCCCTCCGAACAGACTTCGCTTATGTTTTCAACCAGGAAGATGGTGAACAACTGAGATAATAGACAGGCATCCTTGATTTACTTCAACTTTTTTGTAAAACACTTTGCCGTTGTGATGAATTCTTCATTCGCATAAATAGCTCTGTTGATTACAATTATTTTCCAAAGTACACACATCACATACATAATTGGTAGGTTAAGTCAGGATTACAACCTTCAGTCAGGATTGACCAGAAATCTGCTGAGAGTTAGTCGTCATAGAAATGTTGTTGTTGTTAATTGGCCATAACAACCCGATTAACAGATTTCGGCCTGCCGCAACACATCCTTCCCGGCGCCTCTGCTTCTTGTGCGCCTACACCAGTTGGTCATTACTAATCGATGACAGGGCTTCCCCGATTTGGTTCTTACAACGGATACAAGGTCATCCTCTTCGCCGATTTCCGCAGATCCCCGCATCAAATACCCGTCTCGTCGGAGCATCCTCCTCCATTCGAACGACATGGCCGAGCCAGCACAGCCGCTGGTATTTACTACACTGCATAACGTCCATGTCGTTGAGGAGCTCATACAGCTCACTGTTGTATCGGATATGGAAATCTTCGCCAACTCGCACTGGACCGAAGATCTTACGTAGGATTTTTCTCTCGAATACTTTCAAGGCTACTGCATCGGTGCTTAATAAGGTCGTCATAGAAATTTTTCTTCATATTTCGTTTTGTCTGACCACGGGATTTGAAGTGTGGCCTCATGCCAAAAACTAGCTGCACGACTACGATGACTGCCAGAGTTTATACCATGGAACAAGGAGTATAAAGGATCAGATTACAAATTTAATTTTTGTTGGTTTCTATGGCACAGTACTCTGAGTAAGAGGAAACTCAAAACAAAAACACTTGAAATGATATCCTTCCTCTAAAGAAATGTGAAAAAAACCGGCTTGGCTTAATATCTTCTGTAATAAATATTCCAAAAAGAATTTAAAATACTGCACTTGACCTTCGACATTTATCAAGCCTTCCCAGTTAGCGCCGTTTTATTTTCTCTCAAACGAAACAAATCAGACAAAAACTGAACAAAAAAAGAAGCAAAGGATGCTTCAGAAAAAAAAAATATTTCATCAAGCACGTGATTTACAAACAGATTTTCTTTAGCACTGGAAGAAAAAAACGAAAGAGAAAAAGAAATCAAATCGAAATGTTAAAAATAAAAAAAAATGGAAGGAAAATAAAAGAGAAATGTCGCCTTGAAATATTGTTGTGACATTTTCTGTTTGAAAATTATTTTTATTTTTCACTTCCCCCTTCATCATCTTCATTATCAACGTAATAGTCAGGCTGTTGTTGTTGTTTTTTCTTCTTCTTGTGATTATTTATCATAATCACTATTTACGATGTCGTTTACTATATATATGGTATGTATGCATGTATGTATGTACGTATGTTATTATACAAGAGCCCTTGATTCTTCTTGCCGCATTAAGTAGATTTCTTGTTGCCTTCGTCGTCTACGTCTACGTCTCCGTCTTCGTTTTCGTTTTCTTTGGAGTCTTAGTCTTATTGAATTGATGAAGCGTAAATGTAAATGCATGTTTTACATGCCATACAACATACAACAACAACATACAACAACAACAAAATTAAAGTGTATACAAGTGTACTCGTATATTGTTTTGTTTCCATTTTCATTCACAATTACTCTCTCGTACTTGTGTTGTGTATGCCACTACTCACTTGCTGCATTTGCGTATTTATTTTTCATTCTTATTACCAGCACAGTCATACGAGTATGAATATTTCAAAAGAAACTGCAATAAAAACGTAAAGTAAAGGAAGGAAAAAAAGAAAAGAAAAGTAAGAATTCGTTTAATAAAGTGCCTTGGCGTTAATTAGCCAAGCTGCAAATGCATTTAATTTTATGACGCAACAACTTACACACACTCATGCTGCAGGAGAAAGATATAAAGTGAATAAGAAATCCGCCACAAAGGACAGTGAAGGAGTAAAGGTTAAAGAAAGCCTTACTGTTTGCAGGGTAACATGCTTTAAAATCATGAAAAGTAACTCATGCCTCTAGTAAATACAGAATGAAGAAACATCACTCTATGCAACTTAATTGAAGATTTCTAAAAAAGTACGTTTTCTATATTAGTACCTTTTTAAAACTATTGTGAGCACACAGTGCCAATACAAAATTATTCCGATCATTTGAATAATTTCAACTTAATTGAAGATTTCTAGAAAAATACTGTTCAATAAGTACGTTTTTCAAAAAGTAAATACTTTTTCCAAAAAGTACTTTTCACAAAGTACTTTTCACAAGTACAAAATATACTACTCTATGCCAACTTAATTGAAGATTTCTAAAAAAGTACTTTTCAAAAAAGTACTTTTCAAAAAAGTACATTTTTCAAAAAATACTTTTTCAAGGGTTAGCAATAAATCTGCTGGCATTTATACTCATCACGTCAAATCTTGGGCTTCTAGTGCCAATTCAAACTTATTCTGATCATTTGAATCACTTAATTGAAGAGTTCTAGAAAAGTACTTTTCGATAAGTACTTTTTTCGTAAAGTAATTTTCAAAAAGTAACTACTTTTTTCAAAAAGTACTTTTCAAAAAGTAAGCACTTCCTCAAAAAGTACTTTTCAAAAAGTACTTTTTTCAACACTTTTCAAAAAGTACTTTTTCCACAAGTACAAAATATACCACTCTATGCCAACTTAATTGAAGATTTCTAAAAAAGTACTTCTCAAAAAGTACTTTATAAAAAGTACTTTTTCAAGGCGTCAGCAATAAATCTGCTGGCATTTATTATTATCACGTTAAATCTTGTGCTCATAGTGCCAATACAAAAATATTCCCATCATTTCTATTTGTCCATAAGGCTGTTATTCTAATCCATGCTAAATTTTCTCTTCAAGACGGCCTCCCAGTCCACCTCACGGTAGACTTCTGTTTTTGTTCCTTGAGAAAGAAAAAAAAAAAAGAAAACTTCTCCATGAGACCATAATAAGCACCGAACTGTTACTTATTCTGGAGACAATGGCTTTTTTTTGACCCACTTCTGGATAACCCACAATGTCCTTTCGCGACAATTTTGATTGCTAACGTTATCACAGTGTAAGAAATGAACTTCGCCGTTCAATAAAATTTTGTTCGAAAAATCGTCATTGAAAGCCTACCTATCTGCGGATTTGTAAAATGGTCAATCAGCATTAATAGCTCTGTGAGTTGGAATTTATATGGAAAAGTTGTAGTTGTTGTAGTTGTACAACGAACGGTTAGAAATATTTAGAAACACGACGACTTTTACGTACTTACCCAGGGTTTGTGTGTGTTAACTTAATAACTTAACACATGACTTATTAACCAAATTGAAGGGCAGGCGCTACAGTTAAAAGTCGAGTTCGAACGACAGATTTTTGAGTAACTCTCAGATATTTTGACAGAATATTGCTGAAAGGTAGTCGCCGAATGAAGCATATTATTTATCTGCCGTTTTGTTCTAGGTGGCTGTGCTGGGTTTTAATCAGGGGCAATCGTCTAATAAGCCAACATACTATCTACTAGACCACAGCGATCAGAAGAACTTGATGTGATGAACTTAGAATCCTAAATTGAAGATGTGCGAAGCTAGGTCGTAATCCTGACTGCAGGGTTGTAGTGACCAATTATGTAAGTGTGTATGTATGTATCAGAATATCATTGATTAGCTTTAACTATGCTTCTGCCACTAGGTTTGTGCACTGAAGGATTAATTGTACAGAATGGTAATCGTTTCATTTCTAAAGTCACCGTTGTCCAGTAAGTAGTGTGTGTAAAGAGTAAATATTCGGATTTTTTTTCGATATTTAAGCCGAATGTGTCTACACTATGAAGTTGTCGTAGTCTAGTGGTTTGTGTGTTGGCTTATTAGACGCTAGGCCACGATTCAAAACCCTAGGTCAGGCATCTCCAACAAAGCGAAATACGTAACAAATATTTTTTCGGAGACTTTCTCTCAACAGCTCTGAAAATAATTAAAATAGCCAAGAAAGAAAATAAGTGGTGGAGGAAGCTAGGTTGTAATCCTGACTGAAGCTATGTAAGGACCAATTATGTTATGTATGTGTGCGGCTACACTACCATTGAAGCAATTTTTCAAATCTGTAGCTGAGATATGCTACTTTTTTGTTTCGCAGTCTTAAGTTTGTGATGAGTGACAGACATGTTGTTGGTGGTAACACAGCCTAGAATGTCTTTAATCCATCTCCCCCCCCCGTGAACCAATAATTGAAAATAACTTTTTAATAACTGTTTGTTTAAAAAAAAAAGAAGAAGAATATCATCATTTGCCATCAACGGCAAACACTCAAGAAGAAAACAAATCTATTTGTTTTAAAGATTTTCCAACACCTCCGAACAAAAAAATGCCAACTTAAGGTGAAAACGGAGAAGGCGAATAAAAACTTGAAACAATTTCTCAACTTTAATCTGTTTTTACTTTTCTTTCTCTTCTTCTTCTTCTTTTTTTTTCTTTGCTTTTCCACCACAATTTCAGATATTTGTACACCTTCGATGGCATAATATTGCAGCAGTAGTGGCAGCTTATTTTTTGGCAAAGATTTTAGGCCACTTCGACATACAATTTTAGGCTTAAAATTCTTTGTTTTCTTTGGCATGTGTGAGGCAAAAGTCTTACAGGCAACATTTACTTTATCGAACAAGTGTGTGTTGTGGTGTAGTCGTGTGTGTGTGTGTATTAAGTTCCGGCGGTATTTTGTCAAGAGAAATAAAAAGAAATAAAAAGTATAACAGTTTTCTTCGTGTTGTTTTTTTTTTCTACATTTTTTTTTGTGTTTGAATCATGGCGCACGTGAACTATTAAAAATCACTTAGGAACAATTCATGTCACGTTTCAAAATGGTATACGTACAGTTTGTTGCCTAACTTTCATTTATCCATCGTTCATTCGTTTTTGGCTCTAATTTTTCTTCCTGTCTTCTCTCCTTATCATCTACTTACATGCCTCATTCATTCCTACATTCATTCATTCGTTCGGTTTTGTTCAAAAAAAAAAAAAAGAAAAAAAAGGAAGGAAAATAAAAACTAAGCCCAGCGTAAAATTGAATTTGTATCCATATTTGTATCAGTATCTGTTGTTGTATTTGTATTTGTATCTGTATTTTTTTCATTGTATATGATATTTGTTATATATTTATTGTTAAGAGTATACGATACATGCTAGATAGCAGAAACCAAAAGAGAAGATGATTTATCTTTATCAGAATTTTCTTTTTCCTCTCTATTTTTTTTTTAAAGATTCGTTTTCTATCTTTTTGACTACATGGATAAATTGGTTATTGGTTGGTGTGCTGCTGCATAAAGTTTTCAAATTTCTTTAAAAACTTCATGTTCTGAATGCCCTACTACTTTATAGGTGGCCACCTTGATTATAGCACCCTAAATAGTGGAGATAGAAATGCTTAAGCCAAGCAAGGAATAACACAGTCATTCATATAACGTACCCGTGGAACTGTTCCAGCTTCAACTGCAGCTATGATGCAGTTTCCTTCCTCAACAGATCAGTGATTTCACCAGTCTTGCATACAACACTGGTTATGTATCCGATGGGCCATCTATCGGTTAAAAATTGAACCATCAGTTATTTCAAATATGGCAATATTTGTGCCATTCTATTCTCTTACAAAATTCAGCATATTATCTCCACTGAACGTAAGGAATCGATTTAAGCTTGATTAAAGTTGGGTTTTATTGGAAATTTATTTCCAAAACAAAAGACAATTAGGGCCGGAAATTCCACTAGAATGTCGTACAAAATTTGCTCGCAAAGAAAGACCAACAGTGCCCGGTATACGCGAGTTTACTGCTAAAGTTCGTGAAACTGGTTTCATTGGTAATGCGCCAAGATGTGAGTGGCTCGTACAGTGTGCGTACACTCGAAAATATTGAAGCTGTTGGCTGAGACTGTGCGTGCGAATCCATCAACATCAACTCGTCATTTCACGCATGAGTTTATGTCGCACCAGTTTACTCCCAAAATATTTCAATATGACGCCTTACGAAGTTCATTTGGTTCAAGTAACCATCCATTTCGCTAGGTGGGTCAACGAGGTGATGTCGATTTTGTAAAAAAAAAAAAAATATATTTTCGTTGGAGGTCATCTTCATCTTGATGGGTACGTTAATAAGCAAAATTGCGGTATTTGGCGGACAAAAAATCTACACCATGGTCTTACAGAGGCCATTGCATCCATTATGCACAGCAAACAGTGCATTGGCTCACGCGGGGTGTTACAGGAGCTAACGCACCTATTACGAGTGACTGTCTGGTGCGGCTTGTAGAGCGGAGGCATCATTGGCCTCCAATATTTCTTTTAAAATGAAGACGGCTTGAGCATTAAGGTCATTAGATACACCTATCGCAGCATGATAAGCGATTTTTTGTTACCGCTCTTCATGGTATTGATGTGAACGATGTTTGCTTTCAACAGAATGATGCAGCTTGTCACACATCTCATGTCACAATCAATTTTTGGCGTCAAACGTTTGATGGCCGTTAAATTAGACGAAATGGTGATGTCAATTGGCCGCCAAGAAGCTTAAGATTTGGCACCGTTGAACTATTTTCTGTGGGGCTTCGTAAAAGAAAAGTGTTATGCCGACAAACCAGAGACAATTAGGCATTTGAAGGCCAACATTCGTAATGCCATTGCCGAGACTCCATTTGCTTGAAAAAGTGCACGAAAATTTGTTCGCTGGAATGCAGTAATGTGAGGCAAGCCACAGCGGCCATTTGAATGAAATGACATTCCATTTCTAACCAAAACCATTGTACCTTACAACAAGTAAATAAGTTTGGCGAAATTTCGAATTATTTTTGTTTCGTTACATTTTTAAATTTAAACTTTTAAATGGCCCACCCTATATATGACTACGTATGACTACCCAGAATGCAAAGTCTAGTAAAAACCCTAACAATGAGACTAGATTCCCGCGTATTTGAAGAACTCCCAAATGGCTTTGATGGAATTTAATATTAAAATTGTACTGTAGCTCCTCCTATTGGCGGTCTTGCTTATACTAAATTTTTCTTTCATCTTTTCATTTGTTTTTCTATTATCATTTTCTTCTTCACATGTATCTTTAAAAATTAGGACGTTATTTCACTTTCTTTCTTTCTTTCTTTCTTTTTTCTTTCGTTTCTAAAATCGTGAGAGTGCATACACTTTATCATCATTATAAACACACTCACACACACTCATATACTTACACTTGCACACATTCATGCCCAAATTGTGTTTGTATTTTTGTAAACGATATTTGATTGAAGGATTATAGACTTGCTTTCTCTGTGTATCGAAAATTTCTTTTGCAGTCGAGTCTATATTGTGTATGTTGTTGCAAATAGAATTGATTTCAAATTGATATTCACAAATTCAATTTCTGTCAAATAGTGGTGTTTTGATTAAAAAAAAACGAAAAGAAAAAAAAAATTTTTTTTTGGCACAAACATTTTAAGCTTAAGGGGGGGGGGTAGTTTTACTTGCCACAATTGTTTTAATAAAACACGGAGTTATTGATTGTCAATTATGATTTGAAATTTTTGATTGGATGCATGGCTATATTAAAGGGGACTTTAAAACATAGGCTTTAAAACATAATCGTTTGTGCAATGTTATGAAATGAAAAATTAGGGATTTCGTTGGAATAAAAGCTACCGGCAACCAGTCATCTGGAAGAGGTTACTGAACTCCAACTTCTTTAGGTAACCAATCATCCCTATCTATCTATCTACCATTAGTAAACCAAATAGAGAATCATTTGGGCTTACGTAGGAGTAACCATTGTCTCTGATCGTTGTCAGGTCGAAGTCGCCGTAGTCTAGAAGATAGTAAGGTAGCTTACTAGACGTGAAACCACGGTTCAAACCGAAATATAAAAAAATCTTTTTTCGGTGACTGCTTCTCAGCAGATTTCTGGCAAAAACTCTGGGAGTAAATGAAATTGCATTGAAAAGACCAATTATGTTTGTCTGTATGTATTTCCAGAAGCCTCCGTGATCAGACAGTTTTTGATCGAAGAAAAAATCCTGTTTACGTTGCGGTTTTGTAGTCCATAAGTATGATATACCATTCTGATGCATTTCCTACTATCGTTGCTAATCTCTAATAGATCATGAGTGCTGTTCTGATTTCTGTTCCTGCACCCTCCCGGCTATAAGGGTCATATACATCTCGAACGTGGATACATACTGGTAACTTGGTGGATGATATTACAGCTGTTGTCTGTCAAGGTCCCGACATGTATTCTCATAAAATGCAGAGCTTTTATGAACCCGTTTTATCTGCTATATATAGAGGATTGCCCCATATGCTCACATTGGCGCTGCAATGAAGTCCTTAACCATTGACAGAAGCCGTCTTTTTCCTATCCGAAGTACTGCCAGTATTCGACATAAAACTGGCGAGCGCATCAACTATTTTGAACACTAACTCCCACACTTGGCGAATGCATGAATAGAAGTCGCCTTAGTCTAGTAGGTAGTGTGTTGGCTTATTAGTGGTAAGGCCACAGTTCAAACCCCAGATTAGACATCAAAACGAAAGTATGAAAAAATATTTCTTAGGCGACTGGGCACGATCTCAGCATAT